>JAHWFP010248337.1:9899-24508 GCA_023313725.1 Lithobius niger
GGGGGGGGGGGAGGTTGCTGTAGGGAAACATAATTGGTAAGCAACGTTGTATTCAAAGGTCTTTATTGTAGTTAGTGAACACCAAAAAAGAGCTACGTAATTTTTAAAATGTTAGAACGTGAAGTGGGCCGGGGGGGGGGGGGGAGAAGGAGGGATGATCAAGACCAACAAAAAAGTGCCACGTCATTTTACTGCAGGGCTGCCACCAATGTGAAAAAAATGTGAAATTTCTGGCCTCTCCAATAAAAGTGTGAAAAAATGAGAAAATTGTGATAAAATGTGAATTTTGGGGATTTTAGTAAAAAAGATTGCAATGTGCCACGAATAACAAATAAAATAAACTAGTTTTCTAACGCCATCAAGTTTTCAACAGTTGGCGATTGGATCCTTCTTCACGCCAACAAGGTTACCCAGAAGGAATGTGCTTCATGATCCTGATCGCTGCTCTGTTTAAAGAAACAAAATAGAAAAAAATAAAAAATACAGTCTCTGCTTGAAAATTGTAAAAAGTTGGGGAAGCCAAGATGCGAAAATGTGAAGATTTTAATAAAAAGTGTGCGAAAAATTGTGAAAAAAATAAAAATGTGTGAAGTGAAATTTTGTAGAAAAACTGTTACATCCTGGTGGCAGTCCTGATACTGTTATTATAAAGTCAATGCACCTGTCTTTAGACGGGCTGCTTGCTAGCACCTAACTCAATAAAATAATAACATTTGATCGTCGCATTTAAACACTACACGAAGACACGCAACCGTAAAAACAAAATAATTTTGTTAACGACACACATTAGCTTCATTTACAATAGTCTCGATACAGTGTTGCATGGATGAATTGACCTACTCTCGAACCAATTCTCCGTTAGCTGCTACTTACAGCAGGTAAAAAAAATGGGCCTCAAGCTGACAATTACACCTGAAATCTAAAACTAGGAATGAAAGCTAACACATTTTCAACTAGCAGTTGTGATGGTTACGACTTTTTGATTATATAATAGAGATCACTGTTGCAGCGCACGGTAGAGGTGTGCGCCTCAACATTTTCGAAAGTGGCGGAAGTGTGCAGAAGACAGGCTGCGACGAGGTAGTCGCTGCAATCGCTTGTTTCAGCTAGACCACGAACACTACCCGGGTATTGGCTCTGTCTGAAGGGCCACGCGCAGTTTCTTTTCATATTACTTCAAGCTGCCTATTCTCACAACACAACTACTACAACCTGCTTCATATCTGACTGAATTAGTAAATAAAAGTGAAAAGTGAAAAGTGTTTACCTGTTTCATGTTTAAAGACAGAGTAGTGATGGAGGAATGGCGAATAATACTTCCTTGAAAGAAGGCATCGAAGATCGGATCCGTCTCCGAATCGTGAAGGTAGAGCTAACGTTGAGAAAATAATAACATTTGATGAAAAATTCAAAATTTTAAAGATTTAGAAATATAAAATTTAAAGTTTAAAATTTAAAAAATTTAATTTAAAATTAAAAATTAGTAAATTTTTTTTACGTCAGGTGCATCCAAAAAGTTACATTATTTTTTTTTATAGTTAAACAGCTAGTAAAGACAGAGTGATTGCGTGTAAAACAGCTATTCCTACCGTATATCCTCTTTCCTGGGTGGAGATTTTTAGAATTTTGTCCACAAAACTCCTGTTATCGGTCACGACGAGATCCACTCCTGTGCTAGGACCGAAATACTCAATCAGAGACGGTGGAGCTGTAACAAAAAAATTTGTAAGAAAAATACTTAAAGGGGCATAAATCCTTCCGGTATGTCGTACATCCCCTTGAGACTGGCGTTTGCAACGTTTACACATCATCTCACACGAAAGAAAAAAACAAAAATGAATGTGTCGGTAACATTTACATACGTTTGAACTAATGTCGCAAAACTGAGGCATACAGGAAAGCCAACATGGATGTATGTACCTTTAACGCATTTAGAATTATCACAGATGTTACATTTAAAAGGATTTAGCATTTGCCGCTTTTTGCCGGTAAAGAAAGAATGTGTTCCCAGATAATTTTTTTTTTCATTTTGCAATCAGTCTAAAAATATAGTCTAAAAATTATAGAAAATTACCTCCCCCCCCCCCCTGGTGGTGGAGGGGGGGGTTGAGATAGACGCCCCTACAACTCCAAATGGTCAACAAACGAAGAAACCAAATGTAAAGCCTCTTGAGACCAGGAATAATAAAAAGCTATACAATGAGGTTAAAAAAAAACGGAAATTAGAGGGGGAAGGGGGTATACGAAACCTTACAGGAAAGTTTATTTGTGTCCCTTTGCTGTTTTGATTTCGGATCGGTTAAACCTCACCTTAAACATCAAACGAGTTCGTTTTGTTTTCTAATATATAACTATTTATATATATATCGTTACTCTGATTGCTACAATTAGGGCGGAGCAGAATTTCGGATCAGGTATGTTTAATCTGATTAGTGTTAGAGTGGCCGCACACCAAAATCAACAACACGTCGCACGACAAGACATTTTGTCGAAACCTGTCTCAGTATGCTGCAGACTTCTCTAAAACCATAGGAATGAGCTGGGCGCCACACACCGGATGCGACGTTGTCGCGAGACGTTGTCGCGAGAAGCTTTATCTACAGAAAGGCCATGGGGGTCTCTCCACCAGATGCGACGTCTCGTATACGTTTTGTCGTGAGACGTCTTGTAGTGATGGATTGGTTGCTTTTGGTGTATGACCGGCCTAAGGGTGGCCGCACACCAAATTAGACGTTTAGTCGCTTAGCAGTGAGTTGAGCGCCACACACCGGAGGAGACACTGTCGCGCGACGTATTTAGGCGTCTCACGACAACGAAACGAAACTCCTTCTAGTTACAACTGGTGGGGTCTCTCCACCAGGTGCGACGTTTCGTCTCGCGATACATTTGTCTAATTTCGGTGTGCGGCCAAAGGGTGGTCGCACACCAAAACCGACAAAACGTCGTTGCAAAACGAAACGTCGCGAGACGTTGCATCTGGTGGAGAGACCCCTCGGCCGTCACATGAAACTAGAAGGAGCTTCGCTGTGTTGTCGTGAGACGCCTAAAGATGTCTCGCGACAACGTCGCATCCGGTGTGTGGCACTCAGATCATTGCTTTGGTTTCAGAGACGTCTGCGCACGTTGAAACAGGTTACGACAAAATGTTGCGACTAGACGTCTAATTCGGTGTGCGGCCACCTTAAGCATAATAACCAGACTAAAAAGTTTTCAAAGAAACTTAATTTGACGCCTCAAGTACATAACAAAATCAAATGCTAGACCAGACCACATCAATTGTTCCAACGGTACATCCAACACCTCCCGTGCCTTCAGCCAGTAAGACGACTGTATACTCTTATAAGTTGCTAGAAGATATAAGCTACGAATACATCAACGGAAAAGCGTACTAAGGAGCGTCGTGGCTGATACGGACTTTATATTTACCGACTTACCGATGTAGATGGTCAAGCAGGTGCCGATAAACGTTTTCACTGGTTTCTTCTCAATACGATAACCGCATGGCGATTTGTCGATTCCACACTGCAAAACGGAATGAAAAAGAAAACGGTGAATAGGCTACTCGTACGATGAGAGGCGACTGGCGACCAGGGAGAGGGGAGGGAAAGGAAGATGGTAGGGGGTTGATGAGAATAAATGGGAAGGGGAGAGGGAGGAAAAGGGAAACATTACACAAAAGAAAAATTACCTGTCGCAGTCAACGTTCAGGCCACACCGACTGAAAACTGGGAAACAACCAGGGGCGAAACAAAAACCCCGGGCATAGCTATAGGTGTGACTGCTTGTACAAGCATAAGTCGCCGTCTCGTTTTAAATAAATACACATTCAGACTTAAGACCTTAAGTGTACTTACAATTTCGTTAACAACTATGTCCATAGGTCGAATTTGCCCTATGTCCCATAGCGAGGACACGTTCCTTTCAAGCTGAGGGAGGTGATGCCACAATTCCTCCAAATTCTTAAGATCTAGACCCAGGTTCGAATTGGCCTGTTGAATAGTCCTCACAAATTCGTGACTGTAGACCAGAGGTTTGTAAGGGCACAGGGTGAGATGGGGGAACAGCAGCGAACCATTAGTACGCATGCTCAGTTCGACACTAACTGGTTCCGAATTGAAGAGTTTTATGAGATGCAGGCTTTGATGAATCCAAGCTGCGAGACACAAAATTAACGCAACACTCCAAATCACTCGGCCAGCCGGGCTGTAACGACCGGATAAAAGATGCCGGATACCGGGGATGCCGGTGTCCGGCACTGGGACGGGAGGTAACTTCCGGTTTCGACGATTGCGCGCGACCACAAACAATGTTTGGCTTCTCTGACGAAACAGTGTTTGTTTTCTAATACCGTGTTTCTTCATGGTGATTTGGTGAAAAAATGGGTTTGGTTTTGAGTTAAGTGGGTTGGTAGGTTTTCCCAAGTGTGAGAATTGAGACACATGTTTCACTGATACACGTCGTTTGTCATTTTTCTCTACGGAGGATGGTATTTTGTCGTTTTCGTTTCGCAGTTGGGGGTTGATGCAATTAATCATCCATTTTGAAAATCTTTATTGTGGAAGGTTGTTGTCGATATTGCGAGGAAAATGGAACTAAATGTTATTATTTTGCGTTGGACGTGGCAGTCATCTTTTAAGGCAGTCAGTATATAGACAAGAAGTTATCAATGACGTGGAAGTGTTATTGCTATATCCACCGCTTCATTCCTTTTCACCAGGTCTTCTGGGGAGAGAAGCCGTGGGTTTTGTTTCCTGGCTCCAGGCCAGTAGGGGTCGGAATATAGGGCAAAATAGTATTTGAATATTAACAAAAGAAATATTCGAATATTCGTTCAAAAACAAATTTTTACCCATGTTTTGCCCCCCCCCCCCCCCCCAATCCGTTTTTCGTTAAATACTAAAATGAAGTTTAATTTGGTTGAGTGGGCAAGGCAAGGCGTACATTATTAATTAATTATAACCAAAACAGGAAGAAAAAAAAATGTTGTAGCATGTTTACATTTCAACCTCCTTCCTCTCTTACCTCCTCCCTTTACTTGCAAGTGTGAAATCCAAAACGCATGAATCAGTCCCGCGCGCTAATAGCTGTTTTTTTTTTTTTACATGAACAGTCCGGATCCGAAGCGTCAAGCAACGATGCTTAACATGCCAATTTTTTAAAATTGTGCATCCTGTGATCTGAATCACAGGATACACTGATTGAGTGAGCGATGAGAACGAAAATCAGTATTTGTTAGCTAGTGTGCACAAATATTGGATTGAAGAAACTTAATTCGGTGAAACAACATGGACATGCATGAGCGGCCAAACCGTACCAGTGTTGTATACGGCGCATCCAACACCAGCCGTGCTTAACACGGGCTTCCTCTAGTCGTATCTTAACTCCTCAAGCAGTTTTATTGAATTGCCAACTTAGATCCAGAAATAGCGCATGTGTGTGGAAAATTGAAAATGAATCGTGTAGTAAGTACATGAAACAGTTATTGTAGGCACAGACAAACAGACATACTCTAGAATAGGATGAGAAGCTCAGCTGCCCTACTTCATACCGCTCCTCACTAAAACGTCTGATTGCAATCCTCCATCATTGACCCTATCACCTTCATCATTTTTTTTTCTTTTTCTGAGTTATCAGTTAGCTACTCCAGGAATAACAAAAGGTGCCCTCAAATTATTTGTAGTCACGCTATCAATAACGGGGCGGTGGAGGGAGGAGCACCTTCAGTTCATCGCCACTGCACTGACGCAACACGAACCCAAACAAACTTGTCGACGAACGAACGACCTCTTTCACTTCACTTTAGATCAATTACCTCAATTTGCTGCTAGGAGAGATTGGCCAACTGTGAATTGGGATATTTGCAAGATGCACCGATTCTCGTACCAAGGGTCTTCATTAATATTCTAGGATGGGACTTGTTCGTTCGGCCAATTACAACGAGAGGATAATGGTGATCCGCTGGTTAATTTCTGATCACGTCATTCTCTAGGTGAAAATTACTTTGCATATACTTGGCCTCTTTGTATTTTTAAGTTCCTAAAGATTGCTCGTAAATATTCCAAATATACAGGCCTATTCACCTTTATCTTTCCTACAATCTATTCACTCAAATCTAAGCCTAATTAGGCAAATATTGGCCTAAATTCTCAAATATAGGACTAATCACACAAAATGGAGGCCTAATTACTCAGGTATAGGCCTAACACACAAAATGTAGGCCAAATTACTCAGATATAAGCCCAATCACACAATATAGGCCTAATAACTTAAACATAGGCCTAAGGACACAAAATATAGGCCTAATGATACAAATAGAGGCCTACGCACACAAAACGTACACCAAATTACTCAATGATAGGCCTAATCACACATAGGCCTAATGACTCGCAGTAATAAGGAGATACATTACATCCTTGTTTTTCGATAGCTCGAACAACAATCCAGCAACAATGCTTTAACTGTGTGCATTGCTATGACGTTCCATGCGTCGTATTGTTAAAATAGTTTCGTTGTTGAGTGACGGGGTAATTTCTCATTTCCTTTGTTCGTCGAAGGGGAAACTCGGAATCGAGCAACAGTCCGTTCCACCGAGCAACGATGCTTTAATAATATGCTTTGAACTGACATTACAGGTGGGATATTGTTAATAAAGTTTGGCTGTATTCTGACGGTACAAAACCGTATTTCCCTTGTTCGCTGAAGGAGTACTACGGATTCGAACAATAATGCCGACGATAGAGCTGATGGGAGGAAAAGGGGAGTATTACACGAAGAAAAATTGCCTGTCGCTGTCAATATTCAGGTCACACCGACCGAAAACTGGAAAACAACCACGGGCGAACACAGGCTGCCTTGAAAAGAAGTTGAAATTGACACATTGTTGCCTCGACTAACAATTCGCTATGCGCGGTCATTTCAGCGGCAAGTGTTAAATGACGTCATGCACGAAGGACAGTTATTTTTCACACCGTACAGATCGCTGAAGCCAATGCGATAAACTGGGAGTGGGGGAGGAGCCTCAACCTTGTGTGGGGCAGTGCGTCTGTTAACCCTGCTATTGGCATTCTAATGATATAATAACTACAGAGATTATGAAAGAGGGAGGGACAGTGCATCTGTTACCATTAAGCATTAACTGAAACTAAAAAGGTACGTTTTGGGGGCTGTTTGGGATGGAGACCGATTCAGTTTTTACAAAATCTGGCAAAAGGAGGAGGGGGCCGTTGAGGAAGCGATAGGGAAGGGGAGAGGGCAGGAAAAAGGGGAGGAAAAATATTGTCTGTCGCAATCAACGTTCAGGTCACCCCCACCGAAAATTGGGAAACAACCACGGGCGACACAAAACTTGGCGCAAATCCGGACACAACTGCAGTTGTTGGTTATGCTTGCGGGGATTCTTAAAGTGTGCAAAATAAGTATGCAGAACAGGTATGCAACCATTGTTGAGCATTGTTGCAGCAGTACGAATACGAGATTTATACAGCATCGTTTTAACAATGGTCGTGATGAAAGTAGGGTAAAAAAAAAAAAAAATGTTCCTGGGAAAAACTTTGTTTTAATCGTTTTTACGTTTATTTTAAAGGTTTTTCTTCATAATTGTACAAACCTAAAGGGCGAAAAAAGGAAAAGGGGGAGAGGCCCCCAAGTGCCCCAATGAACGGACTTCCTTGCTAGTTCTCATTTCCCAAACTATAATGAAAGGAAATTTAGGCATTTAGGTTCGTCGGCGAAGGGGTACCTTGCAGATATTTGCTACCATTCGTTTCTAAGAGCAACCAATAATCGATAAGTGCAGGGTCAACAGGCGTCGCAAAGTAATGCCATGGCAATAAGAGGCAAACACAAGCATCCGTGACTGACGAGTCATTTGGCTCAAGTGTAACAGAAAGCAGAGGAGAGAGACAGGGCAGTCACCATGATCCAACCGTTGGAAAGAACTTTGGCCATTATTAAACCGGACGCTGTCCAGCATGCCCAACAGGTTGAAGCCACCATGAAAGATGAGGGCTTTACAATATTACAGGTAGGGCAAAATATAAATACAAACAAAAACGTCAAGTGTGTCGTAAAAAAAGGGGTTATAGTGATTGAAGTTTCATTTTACTTGTTAAAATGTAAACGGATAAAAATTGGTGATTTTTAATTGAAATAATCAAATGTACAATTCAGAAAATTGCATCTGTTTAAGTGCTGCTGTGCTTTACGTAACGTATATGATTGGTAAAGCACAACAGCACATAAACAGATGGAATTTTCTAAATTGTACATTTGATTATTTCAATTAGAAATCGCCAATTTTTATCCGTGTACATTTTAACAAGTAAAATGAAACTCAATCATATAACCCCTTTTTTTACGGCACAATTGACGTTTTTGTTTGTAATCCGTGCACCTTTTTTACGGCTATGGTGTCGCGCTATAAAGGTTTATGCATGCAGTCGATTGTTGCATGCACGAAGAATGGATCTGGAGTTTGCTGAGTGGCATTGTTCCCTAAATACAATGGTTAAAACAATGTAAAACAATCAATATGATCGTTTAGGGTCCCGTAACTCCGGAATGGATCGACCAATATAAAAAGTGGTCCCTGTAAGGTTGAAGCCCAGGGAAATTTCTGGCTCAGATCATGTTTCAGATTTTAGGTAGGTGCAGTAGTTTTTTTCGAAACCGTGTCAGCCAAGAAGAACCATAACAACAACAAGAAGTGAACAGTTTTCAAATTTACGTGTGGCTTCCTACGTTTACTCTTGCACGGAATTGCATAAAGTTGGTGTAAAGTTTGGAAAAGTTGCTATCTACTATCTGGCCAAGTTTGGTCGAAATATGTATAGAAACGGAGAAATTAATAGTTTTACTTATGCTAGAGAGAGGACTTCAATCATATATATACACGGCTATCGCCGTGTGTGATACACTATATGTATTTTTGCTTTATGATGATGCTTGTAAGAATTTCAAAAGTGTGCCGAATAGGTGTGCAAAATGAGTATGCAGAATCAGTATGCAGGATCAGTATGCAACTATTGCAAATGTGTATTTTCGTCATCTAGTATTTAACGTTTTTTTTTTCGGTTTTGTAAATAACTTCCCAGTGGTTTGACTAAGAGGTTCAAAATTGAAAAATTACAATTTCAAAATTGAAAAAAAAAAATTCGTTTCGAGATGTTAAAAATGGTTTATGTCTGTCGGAATGTCAAATGTCTGTCAAAATTGGCGAAAATGTGAATTTTAGCTGCTGGACCACGATTCAGAAATACCCCGCACCAGTGAAATAAGTAACTGACCATCATTTCCGGGGCGGAAGAAATGGAAATGTTACCACCAAATTTTCGATGATCCCTCATCTAAAACCATGAAAAAATCTTAATCCCCCCTCGCACTCAAGGTCGAAAAATATTGTACCACTCACCCCCCCCCCCCAAAAAAAAAATAAAACAAATTGTGCTTTTTCGCATGCCTATTGAGACTATCTGCAGATTATTTTCCTGTAGCCAAATTAAGTAATAGCACTTCCTTACATGTTCCTTACACCCATCTTGTGTCGAGTTTCATACAATAAGTATGACAAGCGCACAGTCTGCTTGTTTGCCTAACATACTTAGCACATAAAAGGCAGGGTAAGGGCGCGTTTACGCAGCGACTCGCCTTTACATTCTCGCAGCTAGAAGCTAGAAATCACCTCAAATTCCAACATGGCGGCGGTTTTATGTCTGCCGCCTCGCAACGAAAACAGCAAATAACGTGAGTTCAGAAGCGTTTGGGAAAATTGTTTCGTCATGAGGAATTCTTTATATTATTGGCACGGATTATAAGACTGCAAGTATTTACTCAAGCGATGTCGGATTTAGCTAATCCATTTAGCGTTGTTACCATGGCAATGTCACCTTTGCCATTGCGATTGAGTTCTAGCTGCGAGAATGCGCCCTAAGCCAAGGAACCAAGACGCAAAGCTTTTTTAGAAAGTTTATTGGGAAAAACTACACTAGATCGCGCTGATACTGACAGTTTCAAAACCTTGTAAACACTCACATCTTGGGGGGGGGGGGGAGCTTTTGACTGCTGATAGGTCATTTTTGAGGACCAAAAATTACGTTTTGCTCTAGCTTGGCCCCTTAAGGCTTTTTCACCAGCGTTAATTTTCTGTAGTTTCTGTTTTATTTATTTTTTTGTGCATGAAAATCGCACCTTGCTACGTGAAGTTAGTGAATTTAACCTAATGTAAGATGGACGGTTTTAGAAAAAAAAATCTGGAAGCTAGGGATGGTGAAAACAAGGCGAAAGATCCAAACACAATATTTGTCAAAAGGCAATAACGTGCAATCTGTACCTTGTTCGATCAAGGCTGATAATTTCAGTGAAGACTACGTCTATGCGTAAAAACGTATTGAGACAAACAACGATAAGCATCTTACAATGTGATTCTACATGGATCAAAATCACAAAACAGAATTAAACAAGTGGGATTGAGGAGTGGGAGAGTCTTCTAAGTTTTCCTTAATTTTTTTAATCCTTCTTGAAAATGCTACTAATATTGGAACTGAAACTTCGCATTTTTAGTGTACGCATGTGTTTGTTGCATCTGATCTTGTACTTGCTTATCAGATCTTAAACTTCTCTATCAACCCTTCCAGGTTTTTTTCAGGTTCGAGGCCGCTGCTTTAAATTGCTAGGCTTTGTTTCAAAACTTAACTGCCGACAATTCTTCTTCACTTAAAGGAGTGTTTGTCCATGGAACTCTCTTCCGGAGCACATTGTTTCGGCTCAACGTCTGTTAATAGCTTCAAGGAGAAGGGTGCTTCAGGAGGTGGCTTTGCACTGTCATCTATGTAATCTACTCATCTAATCTAATCGAGCTGTTGACAAATATTTAATTTTGACAAAGCATTTTAATTCAGGTGCCCTGATCATTTATTATGCTGCTAACCTCAAATAGGGCTTCCCAAGAAATAACTAAATACAGATGCACACATATTTACGTTGCCTTTTGGACTTATATGTTAGACTGCCTGAGCGGGGAATCGAACCCAGGACCTTTGGAACCAAAGGCTGAGGTCCTACCGCTGAGCCAGACATATAAGTCCAAAAGGCAACGTAAATAGGTTTGCATCTGTATTTAATTATACTACATGTTGACATACAGAAGCGGGATGTGATATTTTATCTGGGGAGGGGAAAGGTAGTTTCCCCGAGGGGTGTGTGTGTTTGGGGGGGGGGGGGGCACAGTTGCGCCTACATTGCTGATCCTCCGTCCTCCCCCCCTCTCCCTCCCTCCCTTTTTTGCATTTCCACCTCTTCTTATTCCTCCCACCCCTCCTTCCCTTTTCGCCCTCCCTGTACTGAATCCTCGACAATCTTTTTCCCGGATCGTTTCATTTTTGATTATCAACTACGGAAAAAATTTTCGTTGATAGCTAGTTCGGATGCATGTTTGTCGTCAACCTTAATTGTTGATCCTCAAAACTGTTGCGAATGTGCCACGCATTATTCGACGTGAATCGACCCATGCCTGTTAGAAGGTGGTCCTGTTAAACATCAGTTTACAACTTTTCTTAGGCCGCTAAAAATTAATTAAGTAGTTCTCAGGAGTGGTACTAAAAAAAATTGTTGCGAGCGGACGGTGTTTTTTTTTTACAATTTCTGCAACAATTTCTGCAACTAGATTATCAATTTTTTTACAATTTCTGCAACTAGATTATCCCTCTCATCGTCGTGGGGCAGATAACCCGGTTTGCATTCGTGCTCCCAAAAAACAATCAACAACAACACGTGGTTATAATTAACACCCACCAAAGACGGTTTCTAACAATTTAATTGACAACTTCAATTTCTGATGGATTTTTTCCTTAATTTCCAGCGAAAATGCACAAAATTATCGATCTGAACCAAAAAAAAACACTTTCCAATTTGTACTTGGTTCGGCTAGCCTACAAAATATCATCAAATTCGGTTCAGAAGTTGTGGCATGATGTTATCACTAAGATACCTTAATGAGTCACTGCATAAAAAGCTACGCTCCAATAAATGTTAACTTAAAATTTACTTCTAATTACATGTTAAAGGCCACTAAAAGTTAATTAAGTGGTTCTCAGAAGCGCACACACGGGTTTTTTTTCTTAGCTCATGAAACGTTTTGTATGACAATGTCTAAAAAAAAGTACCGATCACGCATCAGCACTTTCATTAAACATTACCTGGAGCCGATGACCACATCATCTCTGCTCCATTCACATGATCGCCTCGAAGCGAATCTCGGGGCCGTTTCAGAGGCATGTCACAAGTAAAAACTTCGATTTTAAAAATGACTTTCGTCAAATATGCAACTTTTGCTCGCTGATCCTGGCATTAAACCATAGATATTTTACTCGACAACAAAATTTAAGCTACCGATTTCGTTTTGTTTGGTAAAAAAAAAAAAAATGCCATCGCTCGCATCTGAAAAATTACGAATAAAACGTTAAAAAAAAAAACACCGTCCGCTCGCAACAATTTTTTTTAGTACCACTCCTGAGAACTACTTAATTAATTTTTAGCGGCCTAAGAAAAGTTGTAAACTGATGTTTAACAGGACCACCTTCTAACAGGCATGGGTCGGTTTCATATTTTTTTGACTTCGGTTTCGGTTTTTATGCCCACAAAACTGCGGTTTCGGTTTCAGTATCGGTTTTTGGCATATTCCACCCCAACCAGATTTTTCTAGTTTTTTTTTTTTCTTGTAACAGTAGTTTTACTAGCTTTTAACTCACTCCTGCTTTCACTTTCAGCAGCGTCATAGACCATGGGTATGACGCTGTGGCGCAATTTTCCTATTCTATTTTCTTTTTAAATGACTAGGAGCTTTTCCGGAAATTATGCAAAAAATCAAAACAACAAATCAATCTTTGATTTTTCGAACATCGTACGAAAAACCGACACAAAATCTGAATCGGTTTCGGTTTGCATAAAAACACCGAAAAATTCAGTTTCGGTTTCGGTTATCGACCCATCCCTGCCTTGTAATTGACACCGATTTCAACAACAACAAAATTATAATTTGCGAAGCAAAAGCGGATTATCCCATATAACGTCAGTTTAGTGAATGGTCCGTTTTGGGGCCTCGTTAATATACGGTTGGTCCGGGCCAGCCATCTCCTGAAAAAAAAGAAATCAACCCAAACTGTTTTTACATGATCTTCCTCCGTTTTTGCGTATGTTTATAGTTACTTTGGGGTTTGAAAAATGCTACATGTATTTAGAAAAATAATAATAATTTTGGGAGTTTGGCAGGGGGGGGGGGGTTGGCAGTATGGATGGGGGAAGGGTGCAAAGGGCCCGACGATTATTAACCCCAGGCCAGAAAAAACCGTTCTACAATGTTGAAGCAATAGCTGGTCTAACTCAACACTAAGTCAACGCAGACTCAACAACCTTGTTTGCCATCAAAACTCCGCCCGATTCTTTTAGTGGGCTGCGCTGCCTTGCATGGAGGCGCAGAAAGAAGCCACACGCGTTAACAATTAGGATTCGGCCTACAGTGCTTAAATGTTTTAAGCCACCATCAAATTGTTTAATATGTTAGCCATAATCATTCACTTCTCTCACTCTATTGGCGTCGAGCTATGCTTCAAGTAGTTTATTGGATCACCAGAGCATCACAGAATTGATGTACTGATCGATTAACACGATGAAAAGCAATTTCACTTGTCATTCGTTACATTCTTTAGGATATATCTTCAGTTCATATAAAGTATAAGGAGTTTGTTTACGTTGAAAAGATTTACTGTAACGAGGAAATTGCTAATCCTGCTCGTTTTATTTTTAACCCTGCTCGTTTTATTATTATTTTTGTTTACATTTTTATTTTTTGCAACCCAGATCTAGGGGAAGAAGGAGATTCCTTACGTCGCTTTACGTTACGTCGCTTTATCTCACGTCGACTTGAGCTCACGTCGTTTTAGGAAAGAGGTGGTTACACGGACATTCAAGTTGGAGCGACAACGGGTACACGGTAGTTCCTGTTAAATCGATGTAGCACCGCGATTATCTAATCGCTCATCAACCAAACCCCCTCTATTCCCATGTTCCCATTCTAATAGCTGGGCTTTCGACTTCGTTTTAAGAAAGTGACAGGTTGACGCTCTGGCTTCGTGACGTTTACGCGCGCTCGTTTCAACCAATCAAAGGAAAGCAATCCTCAGAGCAACGTATGAAATAGGGGTACAGGTGGGTACATGTAGGTTGTTAAAGCGCTTCAACTCCTTACGTCAACGTAACGAGATGGTTTGCGATAAAGTCGGTTGCCCCTTGGTCATCGTTTGTCGCTTAAGGATCTGGGCGTGTGGAATGATTGGGACCTTAAATGGGCTTCTCATTGCTGTACTGTTGTTAGGGTGGCAAGACAGGGAGCTTCAATTATTAAACAATGTTTTGCTTCTGGTGATCGAAAAACATTGTTCTGGGCCTTTTGTGTTTTCATTAGACCTGTTTTGGAGTACGCATCCCAAAAATTATATTGGTTTTGGAAAAAAAAATCTTTGAAAGTGCTTGAATTACTTGTGTGTGATCTTGTGTGAACCCTGAAACAATATTAATAAACAAAAACGGAACGTTAAATGTTTAGAGTAAGGATCTAA
>JAHWFP010248337.1:30608-106401 GCA_023313725.1 Lithobius niger
TTAAAATGTGTTTGTAATCGCAAAATTACTGCAAAGTAAGTTATTGCTATAGTTTCATTAGAAAAAAGGGTGTCTTTGTGTTGCAAAAACCTAATTGTTCTATTTTTTATGGGGGGGGGGGCATTGGGCTCTCACCTTATGTGGCAAAAACTATTTTTTCTTTGATGAATGGGGGGAGGGGGGCTAGGCTGGGCTCTCTCCTTGTCTCTTAAAAAGTGCATTGTGATGAATGCGGGTGGGGAGTGGGGGAAATCCTCCACTGGGCAGCTGCCTTGTGTGGTGAAAACTGCATCTTTTTTTTAACGCAGGAAGGTGGCTTTCCCTGGGCAATCGCCTTCGTTTAGCAGAAACGGCATTTTTTTTTATGAAGGGGGTCTACACTGCAATAACCTCCGGCCACAATTTTGAAGTTACGCCTCTTGAGTTAGCACAGTGGTTTAGTGAATTATAACTTCTATTCCCATACACATGATAACGTGTGATTTTTTTTTTGTCATTGCCGCTGCTCACTTGTCATCCTTAGCTGTTCACAATTTGGCTCCATCGTGGTTCGTCGTATAGTCAGGATTCGTACAAGGCCTTGAATTCCTTGAAAAATCAAAATTTGAGATTTGAAAAAACTTTGAAAATTGGAATTTCTGTTGTGAGTGTACTGAGGTTAATGCCTTAACAATAATTTTAATTTAGGTATACAATTAAATAAACAGAGCTCCAGTGCAGTGCAGCAATTTTTGCCAGAATTTCTCCTTTCTCCTTGTCCATTGGTGGGGGGGGGGGGGGAGGACGTAACGATTGTCATTGTTTACAACAGTTTAGCTTCCTATTGCAAACTAAGAACACACTGTTGCCAATAAGCACATCTGGCAAAATACTGAAATTTAAAAGGTAATTTTGAGAAGCTATTGCACAAAGAGCTTTGAAATTGGTTGTAAATTGGTTATGTACGAACCCTGTTTATTACTAATTTTCCAGCTACTTCCGTTTCTTTAAAACAAGCAGGAGTAGAGTTGGATGTTAACTCCGCAAAAAATGTGGGATGTAGTAACCATGACCTATACTTTTCAACTGAACATTACCTAGCGCCGTTGTCGGTCGGGAACAAGCCCATTTAAGCACTACAACTGTTGTTTTTTTGTCTTTTTTCCAGAAACGCCGGTTAGATTTGACTCCCGAACAGGCGAGTGAGTTATATGAAGAGCATTTTGACAAGCCTTTCTTCCACGAGCTGATTGCGTATATGACAAGTGGTACCATCCTAGCTTACGCATTGGCCAGACAAGACGCCATTAACACGTGGCGGGCTGTGATTGGCCCAACCAAAGTGAGTCAGGCCAGAGAGGAAATGCCAGAAAGGTGAGTGCCTCACGACAGTCGAAGTACTTTTATAGGTAATAATGTCATGAAGGCGTCGTTTTATTTTTTTTTTCATCGATAAATGGTCTCAAGCCCGAGTTAAATTTCGATGCTAAATAAATATCAAGGGCTGGCGTGAGGAGTTTATTTAATCAGCTTCGGAATGTAATTAGGGGTCGATAACATTTATCGATACTTAAGCGACAGAAGGTGGAGTCGCGTTTCAAATGAGAATGCACCACCTCCGAAGTAGTTTTGATTCCCCAACGAACCACCACAAACTTGCCGAAAGTAGAACAACTCACCATGAAAGCTGACGATTGTTGCTGGACGAACTTTAATACCAGTCGCAGTGTGTCAACCAAAGTAACTACGTGTTTTATTTTTAATGAAAACATGGTTTCTTAGATGTAAAATATAACATGATCCGTAACATTACTGAAGTTTTGCAACAATTATTAATTTATTTCCAAATATTTACAGTTCATTTTAAGTACAGTGTAATATTTTACGTACTGGCTTCAGCTGTTAGCGGTGATTAGACCTAATGTGGTTTGGAAGGCTGATGCTGGATCATTCTGTCACCATGGTAACCAAAGATGATTCGCGCATTGCTGGGAAGCCGAATAATGGGTCACTTGACTATCAAGTACGTCATAGGCATTTAGAAATTGGTTTAAGCCTATCAAATGTAGCTCTATCGAATTTTTCCCTAAGTGGTGGAGGCCAGCATACCAGACGATTAGATCGTGCAAACGAGATGCAGGGACGAAGCTGACAGTTTAACCTGAGAACATGCCTTCATAATTTTTAACGGTCATTAACCCATGAGAAGCCAGTAAGTTGCAGCTGCCATCCGATCACGCCTCCTTGACATCGATCACACTGTCTTTTATCATATTAAACTTTTAGCTTCGTCAATCTGTGTTGTATTTACGGTCAACTCGACTGTATTTGGGTAGGCCTAAAATTACTAAAAATAGACGTACTTGATAGTCAAGTTTTGCATTATTTGACTTAATGCACACTTAGTTTTTGGTTGCCATGGTGATAGAAGATTAGCGGTTGTTCCACCAACACGTGGGAGGCACCAGTCAGGTTCATGAGTGGAATCTTCTTCTTCGTGAAGATTAAACGGATAACTAAATATGGCGTCTTGCGTCTTCCAAGCCTATCCTGGGCCCTGGCGGTAGTTGCAGTTACTCATATGCGTTGCGTGCGAAGATGTATGCAGGCAAAGCAATATGAGAGGTATTAGTAGCGGAAACTACCGCCAAGGCCCCACGTAGGCTTGGAACAGGCAAGATGTGATATCTACTTACATTTCTAATCTATGGCAAGACGGAAGGGCACAAATACTCACGAGAATACACAAGAGAGCACACGGCATTTTGGTCCGCCATTTAGGTTTGCGAACACCGAAGCACGTAATGGTTTACATAGACGATGTTGTCATTTTTAGTTTTTTTCAAACGATACACCACTCAATGCAACAAACTTTCGTTTGTATCTGGTTGTGACGTCCTATTTTTGCAAAGCGGGAAGGAGGCTACTACATACAAATTGTGACGATCGTTTTAATATTTTATTTTGTTTGCAGTCTTCGAGCGCGGTTTGGTACGGATGACACTCGGAACGGCTTCCACGGAAGTGACTCTCCTGTCAGCGCTGAGAGGGAAATACGTTTCTTCTTTCCTGGAGGTAAAGTATAGCATATCGCCCGCTTTCCGAGTGCTGGGATCTACCAATGTCGAGGGCGCGCAGAGCCATTGTTGGATTCCAGCATGAGGAAGCAGCGATATCCTTCTTCTCACCCGTTTTGAAGCTATCAGTCCGACGTGCGAGTGGAATACATTGTTGCGTTTAACCAGAAGAAAGTTAGTGCAGAATATTCGTTAAGACGAAATGCTACACGCAACGAAAAGGGCAGCATTTAATTTTGAAAGCGGTTGCAATGTTGTAATTAACATGAATTTTTGAACGGTTTTTTTGACGTGTGAGGTGGTGGTGTTTTAAATTGTTCCACATAATTGATTATATTCGGTTGCTTTATTCCTTTTTGGTCATTTAATGGAAACCAACGTTTGTAAAGCAGCGGTTGCAATGTTGTGAGTAACGTGAATTGTTGAACATTGTTTTTTTTTTTAAATCTGTTGTTTTTTTTTTTATTATTTATTTCAGTAAATTTATTACATTTGTTTGTTTTCTTTCACTTTTCATTTAACACAAAGGGGCTGGGATCCATGTGGAGTGCTGGGATCAAGGATCCCAGCCCTCCGCCATGGATTCCAGGACTCTTTCATTGTTGCGATTCCGTTGTGTTGTATTGTTATAGGAGGACTGAGCGCTTCAAAACGGGTGAGAAGTTATAATTTACAATTAAAACACAATTGTGAGCCCTAAAAACATATTCTCTAATGCATATATGTGTGTATACTGTTGCTTTAGGCCGCAAAAAATAAACTCCTTGATTCCCATACGTGTACACAAATGAAACTTTAATGCGGACGCGTGGCCTTTTTTTTTTTATCCTCTCAAAGTTCAATATGGTGCACGAATTTTTATGATTGGGGGGGGGGGGGGTTATCTCATAGAGTTTCCTTACAAAACCTGGTTTTTGCAGGCATAAACATGACTGAGCTCTCAAAGTTTTAGTGTGCGGACTGTCGGCACAACGGCAGGTATGTAAAACAGTACATTTTACGCAAAAAAAAAAGGGAATACTATTATTTAAAAAAGTGAGAATCACAGAATCACTTCGTTTTTGTGTTTATTAAACGAGATGTTGCTTTTCGTTGTGTTCTTAAAAGTCACTAGCCTACAATAGTGCATTAATGCAACGACTGGTCTTTGCATTTTTGCAGCTAGAATTTCATTGCCATGGTAACAATGCTACCTGGATTAGCCAAAATGGGATGTTGTGCGACTAAATGCTTGCAGTCTCACAATCCGTGACAATAAGACAAAGAAGTCCTCCCGACGAAGCAATTTTCCCAGTCGCTTCTGAACTCGCATTATTGACTGTTTTCGTTACTATCCGGTAGACCAAAAGTCACCACCATGTTGGAATTTCAAATGATTTTTACGTAGCTGTTAGCTGCAAAGGCGGGTCGTTATGTCGACACGCCCTAATTGTGTACAGCTAAGAATGTTCGCTTGGGATGGGAGTTCGCAGTGTTAGCCAAACTCAATACAAGTAGCGTTATTAATTGCTGGAGTTATTTGTTTGAAGAGTGCGTTTCTTTTGTGTACAGACAGCGTGGTTGCGCACAACAGAATCACGTGCACAGAACGGTACGTTTTAATATACGTACCCAAAGAAAAGAAATGAATTTTTTTTTTCCGCAAACTGACGTGTGCACTATACAGGGTGTCCCAAAAGTCTCAGTTCCCCCTCAACAACTTTTGAAGGGGTTGAATGAAGACAGTGAAACCTTGGCAATGTAGGTTTGGTTAAAGGATCTACGTTTCTGTACAACCGTCATTTCGCTGGCAGGGGCAGGGGCCCCAACTCAGAAATTTCCAATAGAATGGGGGGCAAAGGAATACCTTATTTGAAAGGTCTTCATTAGGCGAGTAAAATGCCGCAATGGGAGGTTCCATACGATGAGCCCATCCAAAATGGTAGCCGGTCAAACATTACGATTTTCCTCTGTATCCCTATGTGTTTATCAGGCTAAAAGACATCATACAGGGACGTAGGTGGCAGCAAATTGCTTCGTTCAATTTGGTTGCATTACACCCACAACGTCTTCTGCAGTTTTAAAACCAGAGTGTGGGCCTCAGTGCCCCCCCCCCCCCCATCCCCTCTAGCTCTCTAGGAAGGGAGGTCCATGAGCACGTAATTCTTTTCAATCCTTTGAACATTCAATGAACACAATGTTTAACTAATGAAAAATCTTCACCTCGAGTTTTATGTTTCCTTTCGCCAGTAGCAAAGCAAGATCGGTCACATTATTATTAAAAGAGAGCCGGGGGGGGGGGGTGCAAACGACGTTGTGGGTGTAATCCAATCAAACTGAGCGAAGCATTTTGGTGTTACCTACGTCCCTCTGCGTCGTCTTTAGCCTGAGTAACACAATACATAGGATGCAGAGGAAAATCCTAATGTTTGAATGGCCGCCATTTTGTATGTGCTCATCGTACCAATAGCGGCATCATTGCGGTATTCTACTCGCCTAATGAAGACCTTTCAAATAAGAAGGTCCATTGGAAATTTTTGAGTTGGGGGGGGGGGGAGAGGGGGGCCGGCGAAATACCAGTTCTTCACGAAGGTAGATCCTTTAACCAAACCTACATTGCCAGGGTTTCACTGTCTTCATTCAGCCCTTCAAAAGTCGTGAGGGGGGAACTGGGACTTGTGGGGCACCCTGTATTTTTATTTTTATGTGTAAAAGAGTGACGCGGCCAGTAATTATTAACGCGGGTGTTAATGAGAACTAATGTAATTTTTTTTAGTGCCTTAGTGTAAACGGAATAGTGTGGTGCATAGGGATAAGCAAGACGATTATGGAACACGATCAAAACCTCATATCTCTATTACGTCTCGTTAGCTAAAAGTCTGTCATTTGAATGTCACAGTGTGTGTGTAAGTCGTCACAAAATTTGTTTTGTTTTTTGCTAGTTTTTGTTTTAATGTTTGTTTCTTTCTTGCAGCCATTGTTGAGCCCGTGGTGAGTGGACAGGCGGCCAAAGACTATTTGGCTCAGACTGTAAATCCAACACTTCTTAAAGGCTTGACCCAGCTATGCAAGAACAAACCAAATGATCCTATCGTAAGTAAACGTTTTTTGCTATTGCCTAACAAGTTTGTTCGCCAACAACGTTTTGGTGACCTTAATAGATTCATCAAATATTGTTATAGCTAAATTGGAGTGAGTTGCTGTAACAGTTAGTTACTTCAAGGGCTGCTGTAAACTTAGTATTTCTTTATAAAGAACTAGAGCTCACTCTTTTTAAATTGGAAAGAAACTGCTTAGCAAGGCCAGCTGGTGAACCGTTTGCTCCAAAAGTCCACGTTATTTCATATCGCTTTGCATGCTACATTTGCATCGATATAAGGAAATCCACCCTAATTGATGTTTGTTTACTTACAGATCTGGTTGGCCGACTGGCTTTTGATTAACAACCCAAACAAACCTCTTGTTGGAGACATAAAGGAAAGTGTAGAGACGGAACCCTAAAAGTTATAATCTTAAAATAGAATTCAATACGAATTATTATGACTTTTGTATTCGTCATTCTTGCGATACAATAAAATCACTTGTAAATAGCTAGTAACTGAATATTTAAAATGAGCATTTAACAAGTTGCACATGACCCATGGCCGAAAAGTTATCTCTTCTTACGAACTTGAATTCAATGGTTTCGTACTTGCAAACTTATTTTCCATTCATCAGCCTGAATGGAGAATGTGTTTTTGTCCCTAGAATTCCTACCCAATTAAATTTTGCATTATTGCTTGCTTAAGATGAGAATTCTTGACAAGAGTTGAAAATATCCTGTATCCATCACACCAATATACCCTAAGTATAACCGGATCGAGACACCTCAAGTACCGCACTGTTTGTAGATTGGCGGCCATCTTTAAGGCGCACTGCGAGAGGCGGCAGGGAGAGTGATTGGGTAGGTATTCTAAGAATAAACGCACATTTTCCGTCCAGGAAAATAAATATTTTTTCCCCAGAATGACCCCCAGTCAAATTTGTGCATAATAAGACACTTCAACAAACTGAATGGCGGACAGTTGCTGCTGTTACCACCTGGGTTAGCTGGTGACGTCTTGTGGGTGTTTAGAATATTCTGGTGCACGGTGAGTGGTTCCA
Organism: Lithobius niger; assembly: GCA_023313725.1. Classification (NCBI taxonomy): domain Eukaryota; kingdom Metazoa; phylum Arthropoda; class Chilopoda; order Lithobiomorpha; family Lithobiidae; genus Lithobius; species Lithobius niger. The sequence continues at coordinate 37,787 of JAHWFP010248337.1, forward strand.
GTGAAGACAAGTGTGACATGAAAGTGATCGGAGACTAACACGAGGGAGCCTCATGGATTTTTTTTCGAAGGGGATTTTTTGGAGGCAACCCAACAAGCAGAGCTGACTCTGATCGTGTGGGCCGTTCTCCTGCCTGAGTTTTCTGGGCAGATGGATTCACCCGTGTTCTCATAGGTGAATCAACGCATGTGTTAGATCCTACCAGTATCTTGAGTTCTTGTAAGAGTTCTTAAAGGAAGAACAAGATCTCGTAAGATGTGCTAGCTCCTGAAAGATAGATCCCTTACCTAACTCTTGCACTCCCTGTAAGAACTTGCAGGATTTCATAGGAACTCGCAAGATCCTGGTATGATCTCAACATGGGAAATGAGAGCGGATCCAGGAAGTGATCATGGCTGATGTACCTTATCCTGTCCCAGATCTGTAGGGGAGGAAAGTATGTTCGATCTTTTCCCTACTTTGGATCTTTGGTAGCATCGTGGCAAAAGCACAGCACTCTGACAGGGCACTGAAGTTTGTCCTCTTCAATCCCTGTCGGGGAGCCAGCACAGGAATATTGGAGGACTTGATACTTCAGTGCATGACTGGGTCTTTGCCCTGAAGGAAGCTTGAGGAGCCTTACTGAGCATTAGGGCAGTTCGGGCCGAAGCGCAGATAAGTCTCATCCACGTTAAGGGCCTGAGGTTCGTTGCAGTGTATTCCAGATACCAAGGCGACCAAGAAGGCAAGTCTTTCAGGTCTGCAATTCTAATGAACCTTGTCCTATTAGCTCGTCGAGTTCCTTGAGGAGGCTTGTCAGATCCAAAGACCAGCCATGAGGAAGTTATTTCTACTGTACTCCTCGTGGCTGGTCTTTCCACACCGAAGGCTTTGACGAGGCTGGTTATCCTGAAGTCTTACACAACAGAAGTTTGTCCTGCCACTTTGAGAACAAAATTTATGGCTGAACAAAAAACCAAGAAGAATATCAGTGGTTCAGGAATTCTGAGTTGAGCCAACACAGTCCGAGTTGAGTTGAGTAGAATTGGAACCAAGGGATCAATCTTATTGCCACTGAAGCCAACTACCTTCGTAGACCTTGCGTGTCGACCCAAGGAGACAATAGTTGGTGTCTTATTCTGAAAGGCTGTCCACCTGGAGAAGCGGGATGACAGTAGTTGGGCATGAAGTTTTAGGACTGGTATCGCTTAGTGGATGATCCTTCCTTATTCGGGGTGAGCCGATCTTCCTCATAGGTAGTCCATGAGAAGTTCTAGAAGAGGCTGGCCAGTTTGGGGTGTTGAGGATGAATGTACCTATCATTGATAGGATGTAAGGAGGGTAAATGTAGGCGAACATGTGCGTTCACGACACTGCCACAGCATCCGTCACCTAGACTCGATGACCCGGGAAGGAACTCGTGTAATTCGGGAGCATGTGAATGAAGCTTGTGGCAAAGAGATCGATCATTGGGGCTTCCCGAAAGGGCAAAGATCCTCTTGCACAGTGAGGTCTTTAATATCCACTCTCTGGCTAGGACTTTACCTTGATGGGAGAGCTGGACCGCCAGAACATTCCTGTTCCCGGGGATGTGAAGAGACATCTTTATCTTCAAGAGGATGGCGAGCAGGAAGATTTGGTGGAGGTTTCTTGAGTGGGTTCCTCCGCTGTTCAATTAGGCAATAGCAATGGAACCCTGGATCTCTGTGGGTTCCACCCCTCTGCTGGAGACTCCTGTAGCAGTGTTGATTGGGTTGCACCACCACAGGGTAGCTGATGTTGGAAAAGTTGGGGACATACAAATCATGTCTTGATCGGTGCAGGGGGAGTACTCTCTATCTGCCAAGGTCCGCCACAGCATCCATGAGACCGATGACCTTGCTGAAGGATCTCATCAAGAAGTTCTGGTGGTCAAGGATATCAACGACTCCTTCCTTGATGGAGAAAATCCTCTTCAGAGATGGGCGGATGGTGAAATCTTCCAGGTGAAAAGTGAGTTCCGAGAAAGAAGGGGCTGTAAAATCGGGGTTGTGACCAGTCATCGCAAATCTCGAATGCATTTTTCTGGATGAGGGCGTCTAGTTCTAGGCGTTGGAGAATTGGCAAGTTTCGGGTGAATGAGTGATGTCGGTTGGTAACCGTGCAGATTATGGTTATCCGTAATCACACACTGTGCTTTTGCGTGCCACTGCAGGCGGCCACCATTTCACTGATGACTTCTGGAGTCTCACCGGAGACTCTGGAATGTCAGTAATGGTAGTCATTCCCTTCTTTGCATGGAACTTGATGAATTTTTTTTTCTTTTGGGAGTTCCATCGCCTTGCCGCTGGGATCCTTTCTTTTCGGCGGCCCCTGCCACGGGAAAACCCACGAAAGGCCGGACCATCCTCGAAGTGATCCCAATTTCTTGTTGTTGCTTCGGCTGCTGTATCTTCTTTTGCTGCTGTGCTTGAGGTACCCGAGTTGAATTCTGCACTCAATTTAGGAGCGATCTTCTAAACATCACCTTCAAGACTCTCGATTGATCGGTAGCCAATTGGATATAATTAGCCTTTGCAGCCTGCAGGTGGGGTTGGGCTGCTGAGATCACTCTAGTGGTTTATCACTCGCAGCTAAGGATATACTGAACCGAACATGGTCAAACAGAGGGTATTTGGTTCAGCGTTCTGCCTTTCACAGAAAAATGGTAAACTGAACGTCTTTTCACTTCTAAGGGATTTTGATGTTTGAATACACCACTTCAAACGTTGTTTCTCATGTTCCCTAACTAACAGTTCAGAAGTTATAAGGGAAGATGTAAAAGTAACAATGGCTTGTACAATCAACCCTGGTCCTTAGATTTATTGTAAAAAAAGGTAGAGATGAATACAAGACGGTGCGACTTTTTGTAGGTTCACAGTCCTATGAAAGTTGTGATAACCACTCAAAACAAAACTGGTATAAGCAAAGCCGCCAGTTTTCAAAGGAGTCGGCCTTTGAAGGTAGCGATAAAGCCCACCAAGGTTAATCCTATTAGCAAAGTTAATCACACCAACTAATAGTTTGAAAGTTTAATGAAAATTAGAACAATGTTACTCGCGGTAGCAATCTTCAAGTTTTCATTTAACATCCACAGTTGTTTCTTGGTGCAATTAACTTTGGCTAAGATTGACCCCTTTTTCGGCAACTTTTCTTAACCCGTTAGGATTTTGGGTGGTATAAATTACTGCGAATTTGTACTAGCCATTCCTGTAACACAATAAAATTACATGAAAATAACTAATAACTGTAAGGCCACTTAAAAAAAGAAAGTTGTTTCTCGAGCCTTTTACGAAAAAAATCGGTGCGGGCGGGCGAATTTTTTTTTTATTATTTATTTACTTTTTTACCATAATATAGGGGTTGTAATTTAAAACAAAGCCATTTTTGTTCAATTTTTTAATGAAAAACTTCAACCAAATATGACGGTTTACACGGGAGCCCTATCACAGTATTTGGTGAGCAAAAAGAACACTCGCACAAAAAAAAAGTCCGGTGAATTCAAAATTCGTTAGAACAGATCGCGAGTTGACATTTCTGGTTTCCGTAAACCAAAAAAAAAAAGGTCGGTGCGGGGGGTTTGGAGTCCGTGCGGCGGGGCTTGAGAAACAACTTCTTTTTTTTAAATGGCCTAAACACTTTATTCAAAATCAGTGTTACAAAATAGATGTACATTATTTGCTGACAATTGCATTACACTTGCCACAATTTTAAATATTATATACAACAGAAAAAAGAAAAAAAACGTGTATACGAAACACTTCCTTAAGCTTGCAGCAGTTTCTACATAATTTCGTGCAAACTTTTTATTTACAAAAGCCGGTTCTGCCTTTATGCTAGCAAATAAATGATAAAAACCATTCAGTGGGAAAACACATGGGAGATCCAGTGCAGATAACAAACTTTTTCTTTACAAACAAATCGATTGGAAATATCACCCGGTCTAGTAGATGCCGCCCACTCAAAAAAGATAATCGGTATAAAGTTGCCATTTGTTGACCCGATTTTTTGTTGATTTAGGGCTTCTAAATATTAAAAACAGCAAAGGTAATAAAGTCTCAACCAAGTTTGCGACAAAAAGTACTACATCATCCGTGCTCAGGAAGCAGTGTGTATATCCACCTGTGCTTAGAAAGCGGTGAACAAACTTTTAGACCACTATTTGGTGTTGTACTTCATAATCTAAGCTTCATTTTTCCAAACGTGCGTTGTGCAATGCTTTTCAGCCTGAAATAAAAAAAATAAATAAATGGACATGAATCAACTATTATCTGTTGTAAATTAAGGCTCGGCCAATACCAATATTGGGATCGGTATCTGCACAGATACTAGCGGTATCGGCTGTTTTGGTCAAATAAAGTTTTTTGCGACATTTTAGCCAAAAAATGACCGTTTTTGATGTTCCAATACACCTTTTTAACTGGTTTTTCGAGAGCTTTCCAATGGTGCCAATTCCAGAGTGATAGCTTCAGTCGTTCTCAAATTATTTAACAAAAACAGGTTCCAAAAAGTGCACTTTACTACAAGAAGCTTGCTCATAGAGCTTTGAGATTGGGAATTTTAAATGAAATTTTGTTTCAGAATATGGAAGAAACATTAACTCTTTCGAGCCTAACGCCATTTTTCATTTTCCTGCGGTGAAGTGGTCGAACCATATATCGTCGTTTGGGCTTTTTGACAGCGGAATTGCTATGACGATATATCGTCGCTTAGGCTCAAAAGGGTTTACTTTACTGGAAGAAATGCCTTGAAGTATCGGCATTGGTTTCGGATCGGATCGGTGAAATTGGTATCGGCTGAGCCTTATTGTAAATTTAAAAAAAAATACGGGCTGCCTGTTGTTTTTAAGAAAGGGATTCCAGAAGTTATTTGCAGAAAGATCAAAGAACAGACAAATCAGATTTTTAAAAAACTTTAAAAAAAAGTCCCTTCAGACTTTTCCATAGGCCCGATAGAAAATAAGTTACTCTTAAGCAAATAAGTTTCCATATTAACAAAAGCAACAAAAAAAAGTAAGGGGTGGGAAAAAAAAAAGGTAAAAAAAAAAAAGTTACCCACAAATCTTTACTTTACAAATTTGAAACAAAGGTGAAACATCTTGGACTAATTTAAAAGTTGACCGAGTTTCAAACCAAAATTTAAAAATCTGGTCTCATACTTATTGTTTACCAGACAACAATTTTACTGGATCAATTCGGCAAAATGGATTACAAAATAAAGAAAAGTAAAAGTTGATGTTACCTTGCAAGCTCTGGCGTGGATTTTAGTTTGACACCAATACGATGGCCCATACAAACATTTATTGCCGCCAATCAAATGAGCTTGGCCAGCTGGACGGGAACAAAGGTCAATTGCCTGTAGCAAACAAACAATGAGTGTTAAACATTCAGTTTACTATATTCTTAAGTTAAGTAAGACTTGTCTCCACGAATAAACATAGCTGTAAATGCATAAAGGGAAAAGTAAGAAGAACACAAAATAGTACCAAATCAAAACGATACAGTGAAACCTCTTTATAATGATGTCCAAGGGTCCTTGAAAAGTAAAATGTTATATCAGGTTTATTGTTATAAACAATCACTTTGGCATGCATGGTTGCTTAAAGAGCCTCAAAAAATAGCATTGTTATAACGAGGTTTGACTGTATATATGTTTCGCTTGCTACAAACTAAGGCTGTACCGAACAGATTTTGGCAGATTTTGAGCTGATCGGCAAAAATCGGTCCGGCGAACAAAAACCTGCAGATTTTTGATTTTTGCCAGGCCCTTGGCAATAAATAAATTCTGTTTCTCCACATGTTTGTTACCTTTTGTTTTAATTTAGGCTAGGCCTACATGTTTTACATTGTGTAGGCTAAAGTTAATAACGGACGAATTTCTACTTTTATTTGGGTAAAAAAAAATGTATTCCAATGTTTTCATTAGCCTACAAATTTGTTAGCTTACAAGTTTGTGTAAGGCAGAAAAAATATTGTTAAAAATCTGTAGCGATCGGTTCGGTTAAATCGAATCGGTACACCAATCAATTTGTAGCTGATCGGGTCGGAATCTGTTCGGCAGAATAATGCTGATCGGTAGAACCTTACTACAAACTACAGACGAGCAAATATTTCGTTTGCACTAAACCATAGGGGAGGAAAGCAGCCATTGTGACAACCAATCCAAATGAAGTATATTAATGCGATAGGGCGAGCATCTTCATTATTTTCACGGAATCAGTGAAAAAGGGGAGCATGTTAATTTTTGGCACGGTAGCAATGAAAAAGGGCGAGCGGCCGGTTTATGTCAATAACTAAATATTACGACACATATTGTTGACGGAAAACTTGGGGCAATCAAATTCTCGGTCCCAACAGTGTTTTTTTTCAGCAACTAACTGCTGTCTTCTTGGTTTTCAGGACTTCTTTCACATTATTCGTTCCTTCAACAACTTTTGGTTTTGAATTTGTGCGGCAACGCAGCCTCCAGTATTTACAGGGCTGCACCACTGTGTGACAACATTGCATCCTGCTGGACCGGCATTTGTTACCCCAATCTAGCAAGAAGCAATGCTGTAACACTGTCCCGAATTCAGATTTGTAGTAATCAAAACTTACCACCTGGTCCCAGCGTAAACATACGATGGGACCAGCTAGTTTCGAAGATTCAACCAATGACCTCCAGACCACAAAAAGCTTAGTGCACGATCTCCTCCCTTCCAAAGCCATCGTTGACGACTGGAAATTTCCACGGCAATAATGTACTCAACAACGACACAGTGTAAGACATAAAAAGTGATGGCCATGTAAACACAAAATAGGATTCGCTAACGATGAGTTAGGACATCCACATTAAAAGCATTAACTCTACACATTTTTAGTTTTTCATTTAAACACAGAATAAGATGCTGTAATGCACAGCGCAAAAGTGCTACAAAATACATACAGTACACGCGGTATTTTTTGACATAAGCAAAATTTTAAAAGGACAACAAAACCATCAAAAAATTAAATGGACGTCATACGATGTTCATGGTCTCAAAGGGTTGAATTTGGGCATAAAGAGCATAAATAACCTATATTTAGCTGTAACTAAAGGGAGTCATTTCAGATGGAAGTGCTTTTGGTGGTGGCCACAACAGTAGCGCATGTGCAGCACACCGATGCTTTCGCCAACTCACGTATTAGCCTAACAATTAAATAAACATTTGTTATTCTCCAAAGCCTGTACAATATAACCTCGTTAATAAGAACTCGGATAACAAGAATCCCGCTTAATAAGAACGTTTTTCAAGATTTTGGTTGGTCAGCTACTCAGTCAGTACTAAATATATACGGCTATAACGAACTCTGTTAATACGAAAGTTCGGATAAGACGAACAAATATTTACAATTCTAGCTTATTTTTACTAATTTGCTGTTCGTAACGGTTTCGTTTTCCTCCCCCCTTCAATTTCGTTTTGTTTCACGCAAAACATCAACTGCTAGTTGACTCCATCTTGGGAAATGATAAGAATTTTGTCCGTTTGCGCAAACGCGAAGGTCAAGGACGAATGAAAAGAAAATACCGTATACCGGTATGCTACATTTTTTTAAAGTTGCAGTCCAATTTCTTTCGTCCGTTTAATAAGAACTACGGTTAATAAAATTTTGAGCATTCCCCTTAAAGTTCGTATTAAAGAGGTTTTACTGTATCTTTATCTCTTTTTGAGCCTTTGTGCCTATTTTACGCTCTCTCAAGACATACGGATGAGGAAACTTAGTTTCTCAAAGTTGATGTGATTAAACCTGGGAAAATATCTGTACCAGTGCAGAAATGAAAGAAACAGTAGATACGGGATAGGGTCAGTGAAAGGTTGGTACTAGGCCAGCCCTAGAAACAAAACTAATGATACTACGGAAACATACCTGACAAACTTTCTTGCTATCAGCTAGTTGACCTAGGAGTTGCAAAAGATATGGCCCATATGTTTCAATGAGGGTGTCGCACTACAACAAAGAATTAAATTTAAAATGAGACACTTTTACATTCCACTGTATAAAAAAAAAAAGCAACCAACTCACCTGATTTCGCATCCCAGATGGCACAACACTACACACTTTCTCCAGCACTTTGGTTATGTCTTCCTCGATGCTCTGTTCCTCCAAAAGTTTGTCCAAGTAGTCAACCACCAATTGACAAGTGTCACACTGAGTCATCTTCAGTTCACGGACTGGTACTGAAAGGCAGGATAACAAAATACATAAAGCCATTTGAACAAAAAAAAATTACATTGATCTGTACAAAGAAGTGCTATTGATATTAAAATGGAACGGTTGTTACATGTTAAACATGGCGCGCCACGAAGCCAACACTTCCGCGGTGGACCTTGCCATTACATGAGCTGTTGCGCGTCCGTTCAGTTGACTCCAACGTAGGAAATGGCAAAGCGCCAGCAACTATACAGCGAGCGAGTCCACCTGTTCGAACCGCTTTATGCACACGGCACATTATGTGACATAATCCGTGACAGGAGTCCATTGTCACAAAGGGTATAAAAGCTGAGGGATCGACTCAATTGTCAGTTGGTGTTAGGGGTTTGGACTTAGAAGTCAAAAAACCTCTGGACAACTAGGGTCAGAACAAGTTAGAAATCTTGAACTGATACCTAGTATGAGGAACCCCGTGCGTAGTCCCCTAGCTATACAATAAGGAATAAATTGGAATAGAGTTTTGCACTTAAGACCGATCGTCTATTCCCCAAGTCTTCACAAATTCACATACTTGAAAGTATGGAGAAAAAACAAAACTGGTCTATATTCTAAAAGTTTTTACCAAATTTACGTATTACCGTATTCCCCTGAATATAAGACGACTCAAATATAAAACGCAGTAGCATTTTGAGGCTGGCATATTTTTAAGAAATAAATGGCTGCGATTATAAGACTGGTGACTTTAGCAAGGCTTTCATAAGGTTTCATTATAGCAGTTATTAGTTTGTATACTAGTAAATTTGTCTGGTACTGGATTCAAAACCCAAAATTGTAATAATACCTTTGATTTTGGACTGCTTACTAAGGCAAATTTCAAAATGTATTGTTTTCGTTAAATAATCCCCAAACGTAAAGCAACTGGCAAGAGATTAGCACCATAGGATAGCTCTTGGGAAAAAAATTTGTATGGTTTCAAACATCATCATCGGATAAAATTTGACAGCAGGGATCGAAATAATCAGGAGCAAAGTGCAATTTGCACTCCAGAATCACCAATTTGCCCCTTAAACTCACACGCTGGAGTGCAATATTTGCACTCCGTAGCTCAACACGTGTACAGTTACTATAAAATACTGTTGATGGATGAGCAATGCTTGACAAATTGCAAAAATGTTGTGCACATATTAAAAATAATTCTCTTATTCCCTGTCAGCACAGCAGAAGTTGAAGGGGGATTTTCATGATCCAAAAGAATTATGGGAGACTGGCGCTGCAAGTTGAGTACTGCATGGCTGAACTACTTCGAATCAGCTCGAGTGAAAACAAATACAGCTGAATATGATGCTGAACCAGCAATAACTAGGTGGGCAAATGCTGGGGAAAAAAATTCTCCTAACCAAAATTGCTCCTAATGGTCAGCGACTTCCAAAAGCTGCATCTACGCAAGCTGAAGACACCGATAGCAACAATAGGACTGAAAGTAGCAGTGGCGAAGTGTCTTTTTGTGAAACTGGCAGTGTTATGTTATTGTCTGGAGACAATAGCTACTAGACCTAAATTAGTAGGCTAATTTACACGATTAAGGCCATTAAAAAAAGAAAAGTTGGTTCGCAGGCCCTCCCGCACCGATTTTTTGACGGGAAATAAAAAGAAACTACGCAGCAAAAATAGCAATTACAGAACAAAAATAGCCCATAGAGAGAAATTGAAATATAAAATTACCATTCTTGTCGTTAAATAATTGTGTGGACATGAGGTAAGAAGCATTATGAGGCAATATTCTTTATTTTACCCAAACTAAAAAATAATTCCCCAAAATGAGCGGAAAAATAGTGTCGAAAAATAAAAAAAATAAAAATAAATTCCGCCCGCCCGCACGGATTTCTTGAGAAAAATGCCCGAGAACCAACTTTCTTTTTGTAAGTGGCCTAAAGGTTAGACTATAAGGTTTTAACATCTGGTTTAGTGTGAATTGGATTTTTTTTCTGGGGTGGTGGTGGGGGGGTGGGGGGGGGGGGGGGGAAGGCAAATTTATTGCACCCCAAGTTGGTGTTTTGCACTCCAGACTTAGTTTTGGAGTGCAAATTTTGCACCTGGTTCAACATTTTAAAATTCAACCCCTGTGACGGAGTTATGGATTTCCGTGCGAGTAGCAGGGATGCTAACCCATTCTGGATGAAAAAAGAGGCAACTACTGCATTTGTGACATTTATAGGTGTGTTAATGAGTTTTAGGTTAATTTCAAAACTCGAAAAAGAAGGAAATCAGCTGAAAGGAGGAGGAAATCACATCCCTGGAGTATAAGGGGGTGCTGCTATTTTAATGATATAAATTTGAAAAAAAAAAAAAGCAGATTCGGAGAAATGCGGTATTCCCCTTTGAGAATACCATAAATCGTGTATTAAACATCCAAGTGAAGCTAACGCCCACCCCCCTTAAAATGCTTTTAAGGTCAAAATCATGAAATAGAGTTACTGCCCACCTTTAAATAATTAAACGTTTTATTAAACGCTGTAAAAAGAAAGGAAGCCAGGAAAACAAAAGCCCCCACATAGTACTTGCTCTGCGCTTACTGGCCGCTTCTCCATCCTTGCACCTGCTTACGGCCACCCCTCCTCTCTTCAATGAGAAGGATGTAAAAATTGGCCTTTCAGACACATTCAAAAAGGTTTTAAGCACTGCGTTTTCTGTGACAGATATCCAGACTAGGTTAGAAAATGGGTCATGCTTTCTTTGACGCCCACCCAAGATTCTTGCCTAATCACTGCATAGGCCCATTTGCGTTTAATAACCGATTTACGGCTTGGGGGAAAAGCAAGTGGTGACTGAGAAAAAAAAATTGGAGCAGGGGATCTGGGGCTTCCCCAACCAAACTTAATTTTGTAAAAAAAAATATTCCCTACAATTTTTTTTTTGGGGGGGGGGGGGGGGGCCCCCAAGAGAAGGGGTGTGGTTTGCTAAGTCTACTGTTCACTAGTAAATATAGTAAATACAACAAAACAAAAAGGAGGTAATTACCAATTCCACCAGTTGAGTGAGTCTGAGAAGATGAGCAAAGTTGCAGCATGGCGCACACTACACTTGGATCGGTCGTCTGCAGCAAAGTCAAAAGCTCGTCCCCATATTCATCCACAAAAGCTTTGCAAGTGTCTTGCATTGAAGAGGGCACTTCTGAACATACTTGCTCGAGGGAGTGTTCAATAGCCTCCTACCAAAAGGGAGAACAAGATAAAGTTTGGAAACAAATTTACAAGGCATACCATAAGCCACTTATCAATAAACATTGAAAAATATCTGAAAATCAAAACCCAAATAGCCGTTTTTATGGGGCCCGGGGGGGGGGGGGGGGGGGGGGGGGGGGCCGCCCCCCCCAACCTGTTCTTAATAAAAATAACGCCTTAATGTGTTTTTGACAAAAGCGGTAACATAATACGTTAATTATTACGTAGGCCATGGCTGCATTGAATTTTCCTAGTGAACCACGACGTAGCCACACACTATGACGTAATGTTCATTTTCGTTGGCATATAAAAACTTTTTTTCCACGTTTAAGCAACTAGACTTTATGGTTATCATGAGAATTTATACACTTTTTTCCACCACTAGAAGCATTATTGTGAGGCACAATAAATTGTTTCACAACATTTTCAGAGATATTCCGATCTCCTTATTCAAAGTGTTAACTAACGTGGATACTCGAAAACTACATGTCGTCTTGGGTATTTAAAAATGGCGTCTCGTGCACAGACCATGGAACTTATTCCAGTCTGGCTCGCTGCTTCCATTCGTCTTCCAGTTTCTTGACTAGCCCCGGATGCACTAAACTATCGATATCTGTGTATGTTGGTCCCCCGTTTGGTTCATAAGCGGCACTCGCCGACGTGTCGACTTATAAACCAAACAGGACCAACATACACAGCTATCGATAGTTTAGTGCATCCGGGGCTAGTCAAGAAACTGGAAGATGAATGGAAAGAGCAAGCCAGACTGGAATATATAAATCAGCGGTCTGCGCACGAGACGCCATTTTTAAAAACTCATGACGACAAGTACGTTTCCGAGTTCAACGTTAGTTCGAATTCAACGTTCGGAATATCACCAAAAATTTAGTGAAACAACTTATTGTGCATCACAATAGTTGTTATAGTGGGGGAAAAACTGAATAAATTCTCATGTCAATTTTCCACTGTAGTAAGCAGTTGCCAATTTTCAAATAGACTTTATGGTATCGTATTTACGAAATTGATAATAAAGAGTTCAAGAACTGTTCTCTCAGTTTTGTTAGATTTAAGAAAAAGTATTTTCAACCCCTCAGTCCTTGGGAATGTCCGATTAGTGATTCTTAGAAAATAGTGCAAACTTGTAGACCATACCTTTGTTTTGTTATCGGAAAGCATCATGTGTAGGGCACCCATAATAAACTGGCAAATTGTGCACGTGTCTGAACCCTTCTCTGAAAACGCAGTTACAACTTGAGACGCCTCTGCGACTACTTGGGGCATAAGACGACTGAGTGGAAGCTGCACTTTGGCAGGATCAAACGAAATGTCTTTTGCTTGTTCCATTACATCCTTTGGCTTGTGAAAAGGAAACTTCGTCTTCACGTGAACCTTCTCATCTAAAAGGTAAAAAAAAATAGTTCACTGAATTTTAACGCCCTTTCTTGTCCCTCCATATTAGGAGCCTGTAGAAAACAACACAACTACACCGCTTAGTCAGGAGCCTCTACAGTGGTGTACAAATTTGTTAGCAGAGGTCGCCACCAGCACGAGATGGTTAGAGGAGTGCGTAACGCTCTCAAGATTAATTTTCGGTCATTTGCAGTCCTTTGTTTTTAAACAATAAGTGTTTAACATGGAAACAGTGTCAAAGTAATAATAAGACAAACTTAACAATCTGTTGTTAGTAAGTTGCTCTAGACAACAATAAAATAGACCGTTGCTTTCGTAGCATACGTCTCCTTCGAGCGCAACGTTTCAATTTCGAATTTCGACAACTTGGCACAGGTGCAGTATTTCTGCTCCTTCTGGCGTTAGCACAGCGTACTAAATTATGCACTCCTAACATAGACTAGCTACACACACTCCTGTTTTCTATAGGCTCCTGCTCCTATATGTACGGCCTCGCATTCACCACATGAGACACGGTACAGCCCTCCCTGGTGTTACAATTTTCACCAGGCTTTCCACTTCATTTTGGCGATTTCAAATTAACTGACCTGGATCTGGGAAATGAAACCAAAAGCAGGTCTCTCGGACGACCTTGTAAAAAGGGATGGAATATGAAGCGATAGTTACAGAATTGACACTCCCATCACTACGGACGTGTATGCATTTATACGCTCCTGCGACTGCAAGTTACGCTATGAAGTTCAGATTGGCCTATTTGAAAACTCTATGCGAAAAGCTATTTTTTAAAGGTAATAATAACAGAAACTTTATTAATCACGATATAAGGTTAGTTCTACAAATAAAAGTTCATATACCCTACAACTACCATAATAAACGCAACTATATCTTTATAAAAATAAAAACTTTAAACTTAATTTTAACACTTAATCAGAATACAATACATGGCAAAACTGCATATTTGAAAGAGTCCTTGTTTTGAAGTTTAAAAAAAAGGTTCATGCATGGAATTATCATACAGTGGGGCCTAGCATTAAAAAACGCCATTTTCTAAAAAATGAAACTATCAAGATAATACGTTTTGAGCCTTTCATTGCAATCAAATGAATAAATGGACATCAATTCTATTCTACTTACCATTTACTTTGGGATCACAAATCTTCAGCTTTGTACAAACTTGCGACGGGTCAATTTGTTGAGCCAGAAGGGCCAGCAGAGCATCGCCGTATTCATTGATAAATGCTTGACACTGGTCATTAATAGTTTGAGGCAGGATATCACACAAACGGTCCAGAGCAGCCTTGATTGATTCCTAAAAAAAACAATTCAAAGATTGCAGAATTGAAAAAGTCGATAACCCTTACCCACCAACACGTAAGTTACAGAGCATGTCAACATAAGTTAAAAAGCAAGTTCAGAGGAGTGGCCGTTTGTCGCTGCACCCAAGTGAAAGTTCGATTGAATTCAGCAACTCATGTACACACATGGCTTAAAAACACTCTTTCTTCGATAGCTATCCATTAAGGCTGAACAGATCATGGCTCGAATCAGTGCTTAAATTTGAGGTGTCGGTATCAGTAGCAATATCGATAGAATGGGAACCGTTAGCGATAACGACACGCGGTTCGCTGCATTTTGCTCAGGCAACTGTCGAGTATCTTCCTAACTACATTTTAACTGATGGTTGGGGTGTGCGAGCCCTGAAAGTTTCGAGTTCAAGTTGAGTTTCCATCTGCTCAAATTCGACTCGATTTATCCCAACCAAACTCGAATCTGGTAAAAATGCAATTACTTCACCAACTTTTGACCAATTTTGACGTTCAAATAAACTAAATCCATCGTATAGACGAGAGCTTTCAGGTAGTGAAAATTAAAAGCCACTAGCTCAAACTACAAGGTGGGCAATAAAAATGTAGACGATAAAAAAAAGTAATAAATATTTTATTTATTAATATTTTCATGTTCTGATAAGTCAGATGCGTTAAGAAACTTCAAATATTGTTGACATAACATTGATTTTAATTTGAGGAGCTACATGTAAGCTCAAATTGAGCTCCCTTTAATTCAATACATTTTGCTTGTCATCGAAAACTACTTCTTTGAGAGCTCAATGCATACAAAACAGTTATCCGTTATGGCCCGAGTGCAGTAGTTTCTCATAATGTTAGTTTAGTTTCTCGGTTCCCTAAAATCGAAAGTTTTGTTTGTTAACAAAGCTATTCAAATAAACTTGAGACTATTCTTGGATTTCTTGGACTTTTACTCACACTTTCACCATAATCTCTCCAAATTCTCTGGCGTACGAGCTGTCAGTGGACTACCTGAATGTTTTGCATTATGGTTCAAAATAACCAGTTTATTTACCAGCCGTATTACTGTAGTTCGTGCTGGGACGTGGAAGTTTGGAAGCTGTTGACGAAACTTACGCTGTACCTTTGTTGCAGATTGCATTCTTGTAAACTTTTCAGCAATGAAAACATGATGTTGAATTGATTATTAAAATACCGTCTTTGAGCCTTAAAAAATACGTATACACAAAAACTAACCTCAGTTTTATTTTCCATCAAAATATTCTGCAGTTCGTGCAGAGCATATTCACACAAAGCACAGGTAACAGGTGACGCACCACCCAAAACCATCGTCTGTGGAATTAACCTTGTCTCGGGTAACTGAAGACTCTCCGGGGTTTGTGGATGCAGCGTCTTGCGGGAAAATGGTAGCTTGGTGTGCACCTTGTCTTCTAGAAAAATGAAACCAAGTTAACAGTATATCCTCTTTATGAGAATTCAGATACATGTAACAAGAATTCAAGCTTAATACGAAGTTTTTTAAGAATTTGGTTGGTCAGCTATTCAGCCTGCACTAAATAAATACGGCTAAAACAAACTCTATTAACACGGATAAAACGAACAAATATTTTAAATTCCGGCCTACTTTTACGAATCTGCTATTCGTAACGGTTTCTTTTTTGAAATTTTTGCGCATGTTTGCTTAGTTTTTCAGACAGCATATCTCCGCTAGCAATGGAAGATGTAGAATTACTGTCATTAGGGATGTGCGATACTCGAAAAATTCGAGCCGAGCCGAGTATGAAACTTGTACTCGAACTCGCGTCCATACTTGAAAAACTCGAATCCGGAGAAAATGCGATAACTTCGCCAATTTTGACAGATTTTGACATTCCAATATACCAAATCGACCGTCTCGATGAGAGCTTTCCAATGGTGCAGATTAAAAGTTAATAACTGAAACCATATTCAAGTTATGTGCATAAAACCGAAAAACCATGACCAACACAGTCAGCTAAGCACCATCTTTGTTCTTGTTATCTTAACAAATTAAAGAGATACTTGCAGACAAAATATTTCCATCAAATACTCGAACTCGGCTCAATACTCGATTCTTCTGCTGCAAACTCGACTCGGCTCGACTCGAATTAAAATTTTTATACTTGCATATCCCTAACTGTCATACTTTTTTTTTTCATATTTTCTCATGCTTCTTAAATTTTTTAAAAATGTTATCACCTATTTTTTTTAGCATGTAAGAGTTTTCAGTATCACATGTGCTCACATCTCTGAAAGTGGAACCATAGCACCCTCTTGTTACTATTGCTGAATGTGTGTACTCTTAACATGTTTATGTCCTTAGCATGTTCATGTGTCCCCAATTCACTAACTTATCTAACGCTTGAAACTAGTTTCTTAACACTTAAGGGACTGGATATTCTAACAGGAAAACACCACTGGGGACTGACGAAAAAAGGCCATTTTGGAAAATTCACCAAAGATAAAACAAAATATACAAAACGAATGCAGTTTTTTTTAAATCAATCGTGGTAGTACGACCTTTCCATTCAACTAAATCAATTGTATGTGGCTATTTTGCAGATTATGCAAATTAAAATCAATCGTACCCCTTGTTTTGAAAAAAAAAAAGTTGCTGTTAGAAGAACATGGCGCCATTTTTGCAATTCGATTTGGCCGCATTTGGAATCTAAGCATTTCATACTTTTAGTGTGAAAGGTTGCCACCAGATGGCAGCACCAATCAAGGTCAAGAGTCATATCTTCGAAAGTAACCTAAAACGAAGCCCGTAGTAGTACGGGCTGATTTTACTGCATAGTTGAAAGTCTGCCCGCATTAATGCGGGCATAGTCCTTTAAGCGAGTTTCACATACCCGTATTATTACAGGCATAGTCCCTTGAGTGTTAAGACAAGTCGAAGAGTAAGTCTCTGTACACGCAAAAGGGGGGGAGGGGGGAATGAGGCTTAATGGCGCGTCGACAGCTTGGTCATTAGCGCCAACCTCAGTCACAGTGCAGTGGTCCGGGTTGCCACTGCACCACACATTACAGAGATATTATCCACGCAAAAGGATTCTCGCAGCGACACGCCCATTTTAGCCAGATGGAAACTGAAAATGGGGAAGGGTTTCACACAATTTTACTCATATATGCGGCTATGCCACGTCATTCTATTTTTGGTTTAGCGACTGCCTTTAATACGTCATTCTAGCCGACATCACCCTTCTTTTGGGGGACAACCCCGTTAACGTTTCCACCACCTGCTAAAGATCAGTTGTCCAATTGGCTGACCAGTCGCCCTCAACCGACCGAAGGTACAATTATGTCGCCAAGCTTGGTATTACTATCCATCTGGTGTCTCAGCATATGCAGAAGTAGCTGTCGTGCACATGGAAATGAGAGATGACACTGGCAAGAAAGATGCCAGATGTACACAAGCATTAGGGATGGGCCGGTTTCATTTATTTTATTTCGGTTTTGGTTTTATGTGCCCACACACCTGCAATTTCCTTATCGGTTTTTGCCACATGGGGGCCCCCCCCCCCCCCCAACCAGGTGCTTCTATTTTTTTTTTGTTACAGTAGTATTACTAACTTCCAACTGACACCTCATTTCACTTTCAGCAGCGTCATAGACCATGGGCCTGGCTGTGGCACCATTTTCCGTACGTTTTTCTTTTTTAATGACTACGAGCCTTGCTGTCATTTGATAATTATTTAAAAATTTAAAATAACAACTCAATCTTTGATTTTTCAAACAAGGTGCGAAAAACCGACACAAAACCCGAATCGGCTACGGTTTTCAAAACACCCCTAGCGAGCGTCAAGGAGGTTTAAATACACACAGAAGAGCACCAAATATCAAATCGGAATTCTTTTTCTAATCCTTACCTGCAACTTGTGATGAACCAGGAATAGCATTGCTATCGATTTGAGGCATGTTGCTTGGCTGGCCAATATTTTTGGCAGGTTTCAGTTTTGTCATTGCAACGGAGAATGGTGACTTTCTGCCATTAGGACAAAGACCAATTGCATTGCACACCAGATGGGGATCCTGAAACGTCAACATTTCTCTCATTTCAGTATTAATTTACAAGCTAGCAAACTCAAACGAATGAATTCATCGATTAGCTGATCTGAAACAAGAGCAACAACACACTCACCATTTCGTCAGTTAAAAAGTCGTATATTTCTTGGAAATTGTCACTGATGAATTTTTCACACTAAACGAAAAAAGAAAACCTACACTGTACTACTAAAAAAATTATTTTTTTACATATTTTCTTTGCACAGCATGATTAAGGAAGATTTTCAAGGGAAGGCGGGGTTGAAGGGGGAAATGTCTAACGGTGATTTCATCTGTGGGACTTTCATCTGGGAAGGAGAATAGGAACTAGGAAGGCAATAAATACTGTTCGGAAAACTGGTACAGTAACAATAATTTGCTTCAAACTAGGAAATGACGGCTCCTTTGCGCATACGGCCAACGTGAGGTGGACAGGATTTTTATTTTGTTTGTATGCCACAACTTCTTTGATTAATTCCTTAACACTCTACGAATCAGTTTCATGTTAGAGACTCTGAGAAACCCACAAGCTTGGGTTCCCTTTGACTTTGTCAACCCCAGTACTAGGGATGTGCGATACTCGAAAAATTCGAGCCGAGCCGAGTATGAAACTTGTACTCGAACTCGGCTCGCTACTCGCGTCCATACTCGAAAAACTTGAATCCGGCGAAAATGCGATAACTTCGCCAATTTTTGACCAATTTTGACATTCCAATATACCAAATCGATCGTCTCGGCGAGACCTTTCCAGTGGTGCAGATGAAAAATCAGTAACTGAAACCATCTTCAAGTTAAGTCTTTAAAAATGGAAAACCATGACCCACACAGTCAACTAAGCACCATCTTTGTTCTTATTATCTTAACAAATCGAAGAGAAACTTGCAAACAAAATACTTCCATCAAATACTCGAACTCGGCTCGATACTCGATTCTTCTGCTGTAAACTCGGCTCGGCTCGACTCGAATTAAAATTTTTCTACTCGCACATCCCTACCCAGTACCTATGCCACTATGAATACTCCATGTTAAAAGATGATGTGATATTCACCTGTTCATCGAAACTACCGAGGTTTTTGCACAGGTTCAAAAGTAAATCTTTCACTTCTTCCTGCAAAGTAAGAGTAAAAAAAAGTGGTCCAAGTTATTAAAGGAAATTTCAGAAAGAAAAAAGGAAAACATGTGTCCTTCATGACCGTCATTTACATCAGACATGCAAACCACTAAACCAACACGAGAGCTTCCTGGATTCAAACTCCACTACAGTTACAAACCATTAGATCTATGTCGGTTTGAATGCCACAAAAGCATAAAGACTAGCCGATATAGCTCACTACGCTCGCTCTACTGGGGGTCATGCCTGGTTTTGACAGGTTTAATTTTTCTTAAGAGAATTTGTACTACACCTACAATTTTGCTCACCAAATTTCACTGTGCTTGATTAAAGAGCTAACCATGACAAAACAAGCATTCACTTTTCTGTACATCACCCATGTTAAGTTTCATTGCTACGAACATGTTAAAACAATCAGTAAATTGCACATTGTTAATCTCGCGAGCACATTTTCTTACAAGTTTCTTGAACGTTGACAGAATTTTCCACCACATACGAGTACTTTCACCAAATAAAGCCAATTAAGACCGCCCAAGCCTTGTATCACAACAATTACGGCTCACATTCATCAACAGCAGAAAATCCAACATTCCGAGGACAACAACTGATGCCACCAATTGCCTCTATTTTGGTGCGGGGGACACCATTCACATTTTCAGTTACAAAAGTAACACAGGACCATATAAATAGGCCAAAACTCTTAATAAACTCGACTTTC
This sequence comes from Lithobius niger, assembly GCA_023313725.1. NCBI lineage: Eukaryota > Metazoa > Arthropoda > Chilopoda > Lithobiomorpha > Lithobiidae > Lithobius > Lithobius niger. The sequence continues at coordinate 57,784 of JAHWFP010248337.1, forward strand.
CAATTGTTGGGTACTTTAATCCCATTCCCTACTGCTCTACTTACAGAGTAGTAGTTTTGCAAACTAATAAACACAAACACAACATTATTTTAAAAGGCTGTACCGAACTGAACAAACCGAACCGAACACGGCCGAACAGAGGGTGTTCGGTTCGGTTTGGTGTTTGGTCTTTCCAACGCAAAATACCAAACCGAACATATTTTTACTTCTAATCGACGGATTTTGATGTTTGAATACACCATTTTGAAGGTTTTTTCGCCAGCTTTCTGTTGGTCCAAAACAAGTTCCTAGCTCTAACGGTTCAGAAGTTATAAGGGAAATTGTAAAAATATTGGAGATTTTTTTTATACTTAAACAGACTTACAACATCTATGGACTTACAATTCCATGCGGAAATACCTACATTTGTTAAGAAACTTGTGCTTTGATGAATCTTTGTGGACTGAGTTTTTTCACATTTTAGTTTAAGATAGATTGGTTGGGTACATTTTTGTTCGGTTCGGAAGTGTTCGGTGTTTGGCTTATTTAAGGTTTGTTCGGTTTGGCTGAAAAATTCTCGTTCGGTACAGCCTTATAAGACGGAAAGCCACAGGCTCAATTCGATTCCTGCTCCGGTTAGATTCCCCGCTCAGGCAGTCTTACGTACAAGCCCAAAAGGCAACGTAAACATGTTTGCATCTGTGTTTATTATTTAATGTTGTAGATGGCGATGATCAAACAACACTTGGCCCAGATGGAGTTTTGGAGCGGAGCATCTCTGTAACTAAGTGGTTAGTGCGAGGAACGAGACTTTTGCATGTGATGTGAAAAAGACCTTTTGCGTACGATGTGCACAAGGAACTAGACTTCCGTCTCAACTTCAAGTCTAGTTGGAACAGAAGTCTTTCTTTCTCAGGTTTATGAAAATAACTTAAAAAGTCAGTCAAAAGAGTCAACTCGTTTCACACAGTAAAAGCAGTTTTACGTCAATTCTGCACAAACCTCCGTCGAGTTGGAAGTGATCATGTCTTTAAGGTGCTGCACCAATTGCTCACAAAACTGGCACTCGGGGTCAGGATCTTTCTCACGGATAAACACCTCAACCAACGATTGCATCTGCAGAGCAACAAGATACAAAATTAAACCATGTCAAAAACAAACTAAATAAGCTTCTCATGCAAATTACATATGGTCAATCAACTTTATCTTACCACAGGAACATTGGTGATTTCATTGCACATGCCAAGAAGCTGGCATATTTCGTTAGGATCCTGGAACGACATCAAACCCGATAAACATCACAAATTTTAAAACTTTTAGATGGGCTTATAGTTATATTTGTGTGACAAGGCCAATAATTTGCGATTAATAAATGCGCACTAGGCAAAATTCCTAACTTGGGGAAACTAGGCCCATTATGCATTTACTTTGGGCAGTTATCACAAAATAAGTACAGTAAAACGCCGATTATCCAAAATAATTGGGACCAAGGTTAGTTTGGATAATCGAAAATTCGGACAATCTGATTAATGTTAATAAACCAGCCGTACTGCATGCAAGGGAAAAAACTGCAGTCATGTGTTCGCGCGCTGCCGTCAAGAGATTCGGTGTAGCAATACGTGTACTACAACATTACTACTGCCCTCCGGCTTCACGTAATCACGTGAACGACGTCTGGCCTAGTAGAAGAATTGCGGGTCACGTGACAGACAACTGACGCAAAAACTGAGTCGTCACAACTGGAAACAATGAAACGTCACGGTTATTGTAGGCACACAAAGGATTACATATGTGCGGGACGCAGGAAATATAGTTACTAATATTAAACAGTAATTCTCGTAGACACCATATTTTAAAACGGATTTTTAGCTAGGGATTGACTGACAGTAAGTAAATAAAACTTTGGGGCCATACTTGGCGTGGAGGATCGAGAAAAATGGCGCTGGGAGGAATGTCCTTTTAATATCTATTTATACCTTATTTAGTATTTTTGTTGACTTCATCAAAATTAACGTGAAATTGCTTCTGCTTGATGAAATAGCTCTTGGTTTAAGAGAACAAAGGCTAACTCATTAAAACACGCATTGCTCAGCAGCCATCTTGTCGCGTTTGCAATCTGGTAATCCCGAGGAAATCATCTTTCCTGCTGCCATCAATGTACACGTTATTAATTTCAACATCATCGCCTTATTCTTCAAATTAACTGCTGCGTTTCAAAAGCCGTCGGCACGTTCTGTAGTATCGCGACACGCAAACTACGAATGGTTGATTTGTGTGGCATGTGGCATTGGGGCCAGTCATAATGTGACGTCACGCGAAGCGAGTCAAGGTCACCTCCACTGGAATAAGCGTGTGCACAAAATTTTCCCCCTACATTTGTCTTTTTTTTTATGCAAATTTGTTGGTTAGCAAAAAAACAAGACAAAATTGCAGTTTTAAATGAGCAGCATACTATTTTCTGCTAAAATACACTTACCAAACCGGAAGATAGAAATCCGTAAATTTTCTCAAAGTTCTCGCTGACCATTGTCTGGCACTGAACACAAACAAGAGAAATTTAATATACAAATTGGACTTATACGGAGGTTTTAAACTTGAAGCAATGGCTACTTACTATAGAAGAATAGGGTCCAAGACGTGAGCAAACTTCCAACAATTTACCTTTAACATCAGCCTACAAATAAAAACATTTATGACTGTTTTAATGCACTTTTGTAACCAGACATCCTGTTTTTAATTTTTTATTATCTTTTGAAGCTGCACCATCAGTGTACAATATTTCTCTACAGCGTAGAATTTTGGGGCAGCTACCTAAGGGCGCCTTCTTCCGCCACACCCCCTTCCCTCCCAAAAAATGTACGGGATAAGATTCATAATGTATTTTTTAAACCACATTACAGTAAAACCTCTTTAACTCGAACTCCAGCGAGACTGACAATGCAGTTTGAGTTAAGCGGAGTTTGAGTTAAACGGAAATGCATAAAATCATAAGACAGGCAGTTAGCATGGGAAATACCAAGTACATCTTTGCATCCAATGTTTTGTTAAGTGCCGATTGGTTTAATATGCGAAATGTACTACTAATTCCTCAGTAAAAACAGCAGAAATACTTTGTTGGGTACAGAAGCGACACAGAATGCATGGTATCAAGAAGTAAAATTACCATCTGGAGTTTGAGTTAACCGATATTTGTTTGAGATAACGAGGGTAATTTTGTATTGGGCCAACCAAATAGCACACAATTGTTTGACTTAACCGATAGTTTGACTTAAGCGAGTTTGAGTTAACGAGGATTTACTGTATTTTTGTTTTAACTGCTTCTCGGCCTTTCGGACAAAAAAAACTTGCAAAAAAAGAAAATGTGTGGCGACAATTTAATTTTTTTTATATTTACAAGAAAGGTTGATGACATTTTATTGTTTATTTACTGGACAACTCAACGGCCCACTTAAATCTTACGGATCAAATAAGTACTGCTCAGAAGGCCAACAAACATATCTGAACATCTCTCCATTTTAGACAAATCCGAAGTGCTCCACAAACACTCGAACTCCAATTCAATCCACAGCCTCTTACTACATCCATGGCAAAAACGCCGCTTTCACTTCATAACCCGAGGAAAATCTTGCCATCCCCATGCTTTGCATTAATGCCATGAGTTCCTGAGATTTTGTGCAAATATTCGACTATCTCTACTGATAGTTCTTCACGCAAGAGTCATAAGACCTGAACAACAATCGCTACTGTTCGTGTACTGGCGATTGTTGTGCAGGCCTCATGGCTCTTGCTTGAAGCAAGCAGACTATCAGTAGAGATAGTATAAAATTTGCAAGTCAAGTGGTGGAACTTGGGACGATTTTTGGTTTGCATAAGTGACTGTCTGTAATTCTTGAATGGTCAATAAAAATCCAAACCGTGGCTGGGGATCTTTTTAAATCATTTTTTTAACAACCCAAGTTTAAGCATTCAACCAAGCTAAAATGGAGAACCCGAGTTGAAGCATTCAAAGTCGCCAAAATAGAGAACTTAGCACAAAAACCACAAAACTAACACTAGCAGCAAGCAACTGAACGCATCAGCAGTAAAAAGTGAGGATGGAGTGTGGCAGCTGGAGAGGGTGGAAATAACGTACAGATTTTCATAACTGCACAACAATTCGGAGCCCGAAAAAACTGTACTGGCAATACTATGAAATTCGCCGATCATAAAATGTATTTAAAACTTTTTAAAACGCAGATAAGCGAGTGCCTCCAGTTTTGAAAGTGTGCGTTTTAAAAAGTTTTAAATCCATTTTACAGCAATTCGGAGCAAATAGAAAAATGTTTAAAGCACTGTTTGTTGTATTTTAACGTTTGCAGACACCAACTATTTGTCAAATTGTGTGTTGGGCTTCAAACGTCCCTTTATTTTTAGTGATTACCTGTCGAAGCCTAACTTGTTCACTGCTGGTTTCCTAGATGGTGCCAGCACCTACGCGTGCAACTGCGCACACTACTTGTATGGGACGTTGTGATCCGAAAATAAACTCTACTCTACTTCCGGTTCCGGTGCAATGCTGCTATGGCTGTTACCACGTTGTTAAATTCGTCTACAAAATAATTCTCGCTATTCGCATGCTCCGCAAGTTTTGGCTATCCGAAAGGCCAAAACCAACAACACTGTTATGGTTAAACCGCATTATAGCAATAAACCTGCTATAACAATGCTATTTTGGAGACTCCTTCAGCAACAATGCATGCAAAAGTGCTGGTTTATAACGATAAACTTGACATAACATTTTATTTCCAAGGACCCTTGAACATCGTTATAAAGAGGTTGCACTGTAAGGACTAAGGATTAACCCATTCGTAGTACAGGTGGGAGAATGAAATGATAGAGAATTCTGAAGGCTTAAATAGTCCAGGTTCATTTTACGGATTACTGTGGCAACCAAGCGTAAAGTACTCAGAAAGCATTACAAAAAAAAAAAAAATGTACGTTACCTTGCTTGTATTCTTAACAATCTCGTTAGCATCTTTGACAAACTGCTTGCAATCCCGACAATCACCGGGTGTTGGATCAGTAAACTTGGGCTGCAACATAGAAACAACGAATTAGCTGAACAAGTTGAATACTGAAGCTGTACAGTCTCTCTCGTCAAGCAGAGCACAATACACGAGCCGAACCAAGTACCCTCACGTTTCCGGACTGGCCACTTCGACTAGGCCTAAAGCTATCCACCGAGATGAACTTCCCTCCCTGTAATCCTTACATATATTTTCTTTCGCCGAAATAACAAAAATATTCGAAGAAACCAATACTGAATATACTTTGAGATTCACTCATCGTACAAATTTCAAGTGTTTTTAAAAACGCACACTTTCAAAAACGGAAACACTCGCGTATGGAAAAAAAAAGCACCATCTTACTTAAAGAGTCTTTGAAAAATTCTAACACACGAATTCACGTTCAAATTCAAAATCAAACAAATACTATCGATTTGTGAATTTTTAGCAGGCTGCAATGACTGAAGATGGAAAAAACAGTCCTGCCTTCATCAGGCCACCTTAATAAGCTGTCCGACGAGCATCGATCGTTTAGTTACAAATAGACGATTAAGACGCGACTCTGGCAATGCTGCCTCATAAATACGGGAGGCTACGTGCCAGAGTCACATCCTAGTCATCTGCTATTTCTACTAACGATCGATGCACGTAGGACAATGTAAGCAAGCTTCTTGTGGTGGCCTGACGAAGACTGGAGGACTACTTTTTCCATCTTTGGTCATTACAGCTGTCGGAAATCCGTAAATCAGTAGTATTTGTTTGATTTTGAATTTGAGCGCGAAGTCATGTGAAAAAAAGATGTAGAAAAAAGATGTAACCAGAGTTCAAAAACAACCCGATATTGTGCCGAAGGAAGACAAGAGCTCAATTTGTCGAAAATTAGCAGAGACAAGACTGTCTCCCTTTTTTTTTTTTTACAATAAAAACATTTGAACCTTATTTGTTTGTAGGCCATCCCTTCCCCCAAACACTAATTAAAAATTTAAAAAACTACTGGCATTTTATTTCCCCTGGGGGAGGGAGAATTTTGGGTTTTCTAGTTTGGTTGGTTACACAACCTTATCAAATATATCAACAAAAATCATACAGCTTGATCAATCAACAAAACTGTCCTTCAAAATTGCAAAGGAAAAAAAAATCTTACTTTTTAAACCAGTACTCTTATTTAAGGATGGTTGGCACTACAGTTACTAGGGATCGACCGAACCTACTTCTTCCAAACCAGATCGGATCCGACAGCTTGCACGATTAGATCCTAATCCTAACTAATCACGCAAAAAAACCTTCATGCTACTGCCTAATCAGTACATAGTCAAAAATTACAGAAGTATGAAGGCCTAAAGCTAGAGATGCACCGATTTTGGCATCTGACATCGCGATTTTTTGGCTATATTGGTCTGGACTTCGTCTATTGCCGAGTGACAAAAAAAAAGCTGGTCGTTACATGCGATGAAAATTAAGACGGCAACCATACCTTTTCCTTCCCAACAAGCACCCTAAGTTTTCCGGCATTGCACAGACCAGCTGTGGCGCAGACCAATTGTGGATCCTATGAAAATAAATAAAAATTATCTTTTTCAATAAGAAATATCATAAGCAAGAAAACGCACTGCAGTACTGGCAAAGGCAGGGAGTTTTTTTTTAATACCGCAATATCCCAACTTTTTTCCTTACAAAGAATTTTAACCACACTTTGACAACTAAAAATGAGGATAAGGAAATGACACAGGTTTCGCTAAAGAACACAAATACAAAATTCTAGCACTTTCAATGATATTTTTTCCAAAATTAATGTAACATTTCAAGTAGTGTTTTGAAGCCAATACATTAATTCAAGGACTTTTATTACCCTCGAGAAAATGCGACAGAGTAATCTGAGTGCGTTTTTCAGATTCCATCGCAAGTATTTAACACCAACAGTATGTACAGCTTCCTAAAGCAAATAAAATACCGGCTGCAGAAGACGTTAAAACGTCCAATTATTTTGTGGTTGAGAAGACTCCACATGCGTCCTATCGCACGTGTGTCCAAAAGTGATATGGGAGTAATATGACTGCCTGGCCTTGACCTGTATGTAGATAGGTGGAGCAGCGCGCCAAGTGGGAGTTGATGACAACTATTTTTTAAATTGAGTCTTAAAACGTGGTTTTAAGTTTTTAGACAGAGGAGGCTTAAATGCAGTGATTTAAGCCTGATGACTGAAGGTAAGTATTTTGCAGATAGTAAGAAAGTACAAATCTGCACCTGACAGCGACGACAAACCACACGTGCATCGCCAAACGAAACACAATTTTCAACAACACCTACTTCTGGGCTAGTATCAAAAGGTGAATAGAAAAGTAAACAACTGATGTAACCGTATGTTGCAACAAAATTTTCAAGAGAAGCTCAACAAAGTTTTACGACGAATATGCAAGTTATTTAAAACAAATTGTAAGTTTGTCTTTATCTTGCTCAAGGCTGTGGCAGGATTTTAAATGAACACAAAAAAATTCAAACATGCAGCTAACAATTTAAACGAATTCCAAGGCCATTTTCTTCACAAAAATTCAAGCACCTTCATGAACTTCCTAGCCCCTTGTGCAAACCCCGATAATGGCTGTTCACGAAGGCTAAAAAAAAAACATGTGAATGTAAAACTGAATTAATTTTCCGGCCAATTTTCCCATAAACTGGAAATAGAAATAAAATATTGTTTTTTACAAAAACAGCTAAAAAAAACCTGTAGGAGAGATCACGGTGCTCGACAAGAGTGTCCATGATAATATTACAGAACATTTTAGCTCTTTCAGAGTTGTGACCCTGAGCGGGTAATTGCGGGACCTGATCGAGTTTTAACCTAATGAACAAGTGCAAAAAAATAACCCTCGTGCTATGACAAGTCCAGGCATGCGTCAACTCCTAACCGGGATAGTAGAACCCGCTAGAGCGTTAAAGCCCCCTGGCTTAAAGACAGTTGACGAGCATGCCTGAAACTCGAGGCCTTTCAGCCCTGCTCTGCTAAAATAAGATTCTGGCTGTGTTGAATCAACTGGTCTGGAATCAGAAAACTAAATGTACAGCTTCTTTACCAGTTGGCACTGTGATGAAATGGGAAGCAATAGTTGCTGCATGTGCACACTCCCACGTCCTACAGACGTGCATGGGTGTAGTTTCTAGAATCAGAAAATATTGCCCAGCAAAGAATCACAAAATTTTCTTTAAAAAGTTGGCATTTCCTCAATAATGTTTAGAAATCACCCGTAACAGCTTTCCTTACAAAAGCCCATCAACAAATGTCAAAGAAAGTAAAGGTCCTAGGCCAAAAGAGTCTTGCGAAATAGTACCTACCATTCTTTCAGCGAGCATCTCTATCAGTTCCGGGATGAATTCGTCAACGTACTTTATACACTGAAATAAAAAAATAAAATAAAAAATAAAAATGTAAAAAACAACCAATAGATGATATCTTCATTCACTACAAACAAACTGCAAAAAATTTTTAATTTAGTTCCCAAAATCTTACCTCCTCCGCAATGAATTTGATTGGGAAATAGATGTGACATGTGCCTTCCAATACCTGTCGAATCTCCTCCTGCAAACATATAAAAAAATGATTAGCACTCAGTGACCGAGGAAAGCAGGTATGGCATTTTGAGTGTCATTTGTTTACAATTATTTTCCAAAATTCCGAATTCCAAGTAGGACATTAGTATTAATTTAATAGAACCATTTGTGGGTATGACGAAGGGTATTACAATTTCTGACAATTTATTTTCAAGGGCCAAAAATGTGTCCCCCCCCCCCCCCCCCTCAAGTCTGTCTGCCGTATGGTGACAGAATCATGCCATTTTTACTATTTGGAGCATAACTTCTTATTTATGTCCAGCTTCCAACCTAATCTTTCAGAAGAAAGGAGTAGTTGACTGCATACGGTGTGCAAAACGAGAAGCTGTCTGCATAGGAGAGACGCGTAGACAGCTCCACACGTACACCAGGGAACCTGTTAAAGCCACAATGAAGGGAAAAAGAGAATGGAGTAGCCCTTCGCTGCCTCAACAAGAAGCACACCAGCTCTTGGGACCAGACTTTGTTGCTTTTACACTCAAACTCACTGCATGATTCCCATCTGCGCACCCTTAAACCACTGGCAAAACGCCAATTTCAAAAAAATGTAGTTCACTCTGATGAACATCTTACACTTAATGTCGACCAGCTTGTGAAACCAGAGCTGGTATCTAGACAGAGAAGGAGTGGCATGTCCAGCAGGAGGATTAAATATAAATCAGTGGTACACGTGTGAAATTCAAAACTCACATGATGTAACCAGTAATCGTTTATGCGTTTTTCTTCGGGAGATCACGTAAGGATAACAGAACTGGTATTTCTCCACAACTGCGTGTTAATCACCGAAAATTCAAGAGAACAAATAAAGTTTATTCCATTTGTGGTTATTGCATATTAATTTAAAAAATTTAATTAAGTAAGTAGGTTACAGACCTATCTTCCGCTGCCCTTTTGACTAACTAGAAACATACCGTTAACAACGGTGTCATTATCATTATAAAGTGCAATGTAAATAGGTTCACAGACTTATTTAGTTTGCTTAAAATTCAAAATTGAAAATTAGTGAAAACCTTCATTGATGCCACTCTTCGGGAAGACCAGTCATTGTCGCCACACATTTCCGTTATATTTTTATATCCAAGTTTATTTAAACAAAGAAGAAAAAAACTGGACCATTTTCTCTCCTGGTTCAAACTCGCAACTTTTTTGTCAATTTGCCTGTCGAAAATTCATGAAATACAATGATGAATTTCCTTTTTTTGAATTTGAGCATACACTTTGTGATTTCTCTCGATTGTTAAGACTCGTTTTCCTTGCAATTTCCCCCGAGATATTCATCTTACTTTTATTTTTCCTCCAATTTCTTTGTTTTACATGTTTCATGTGAACCCTATTGCACCACAACACACTATGCAACAAATTTCAGCAATAAACAAACGTTTTAGCAATACCTGTGTCTCGTTGCTCTCCAGTTGATCACGGGCTTCCTTAACCATTTCTTTACAAGTTGCACAAATCTCATCATTCTACAAAAATAAAACAAGGAAAAGTTTAAACTCTTATGACTCCTGCTAGGACACATTTATGTAGGCCTATTGCAAATAAAATATTTTTAATGAAATCGAGTGGGTTCTGGCAATAATACACGAGTGGTGCATGACAGCTAAACATAGCCTTCAGGAATAGTCATTGCCTAAAGTGACTCATTGCCATACCTCATCTGGTTGAAGAGTCATGTGCTTCCAAACTTCCTGAATGCAGTGTTTTACTGCCCCACATGACTTTGCAGTCACCAAATTCTGGCACCAATACTCGGGCCCGTGGGCACAGTCCTGGGGTCCTACAGCAGAGGGAGTAACTTTTGGTACAGGCACCGCTACAGCACCATCTGCAAAATAAAATCAAGAACTTCAATAACTCGTACAGAAAAATCAGTTTATGCAAAGTGAATGCGTAAATCTTACGCGATTTTTTTTTTTAACATCTCTCAAAATCATTTCACAAAGCAAGCAACACATATTGGTGTCATCCTAGCCATCCAAACCAGTACATAATACAGCTTCTCTTCAAATAGGCCTAAAGCACCATATTTTTCCCCAGATTTTTTTAACGCTGGCGGATTTAAGCGGGTGCACTGAGTGAGAGAGCACTTTCCTTCAGCACTAAACATATATGTTTTAAAATTTTGTTTTCCTGCTATGCGTGGAAAGGAAATTGCCCAATACACTCTTGCATTGACCTTCAACATTTTTTGACCCATGAATGTCAAAAAAAGAAAACAATTATGAAGAAAGTTGTTCACCTATGCCCTTGGAGAGGGGGGAAGACACTTTTTGCCAGGAAGCCCCATACTGAATAAAGAATTTTTTCAAAAATGAATATTTGGGCGTAGAAAGGTATTGAAAGAAATTAAAACAGTGTTAACCAGCTGCAGATGAAAGAATGTTAGGTTGCAATCAGCCCCAAGGCAGAAAGGGGTGCGACGTGCGACTATGTCGCAGATAATCTGGCACAATCGCAGACAAAACATGCAGTTTTGACCAAATTTCTGCCGTTTCGCCAATTTTTGACCGATTTGGACATTCCAAATTCCAATACACCATTTTAATCATCTGGACGAGACCTTTCCGTTGATGGAAGAGCCAGATCAATAGAATAAAGCACTGAAAAGTTATTCAGTAAAAACCAATAAATATGCACGTAGCCATACGAAAAAACAGATTAGCTGCAGAAAATATTTGCCTGACAATTGGTGTCGCAGACAGTGGCAGAAAATTCTGCTTTTGGGGTAATCAGATGCCATTGTGGGGAGTATGTGTGTGGTTAGTAAGGCTGTACTGAACAGATTTAGGCAGATTTGGGGCTGATCGGCAAAAATCGGTTCCACAAACAAAAACCTGCAGATTTTCGATTTTCCCAGGCGCTTGACAATAAATGAATTCTGTTTCTCCACATGTTTGTTACCTTTTGTTTTAATTTAGGCTAGGCCTACATGTTTTACATTTTGTAGGTTAAGGTTAATAACGGACAAATTTTTACTTTTATTTGGGTAAAAAAAATGTATTCCAATGTTTTCATTAGCCTACAAGTTTGTGTAAGCCAGAAAAAAAATTGTTAAAAATCTGTAGCGATCGGTTACGTTAAATCGGATCGGTACACCAATCAATTTGTAGCTGATCGGATCGGAATCTGTTCGGCAGAAAAAATGCTGATTGGTACAGCCTTAGTGGTTAGTCCCCATGTGGGTTAGCTAACTTAATAAATGTTTTGTCTACAAGCACGGCCTCCAGAAAAGGCAGTAAAAAAGGGCTAAAAATCCAAAACTTTTAGGAGCTCTGCTAAAGATCCCACTGGAGAAGCTTGCCATGCTCTCCCAGACCCGGCCGTAGCTGGCATTGCACTGGCATGCAGCAGCACCCCCTTTCAGGAAATCCGAAAATCTGCCACTGCCTCTTTTCCCTTGAAATTGCAAGTCCTGTCTGCAAATTTAATTAGCTGATTAGATTGTGGAACGTTTTTGGGTTGAAGCTTAGTGTGTACAATGTAACTATAAGTTCTAAAAGTCAGAATTACTACTTGTGCAAGAAGGCCAAATGCTACAATACACGCGTGGTGACAGTATTGTTCCAAAACGTGAAATTGGGTATATTAGGGTTTATATAGTTTTTTTTTTTACCATTCTTAATGTTGTTTTCTGCATTCTTCACACTAAATGAACTTTCACTGTTGTATACTACAGGCCCCCTGCTTTTCCTACTTTTTATTACTGATGTGCCCAACCTTGCAAAATCTCAATGTAGTATCTTCGTTGATGACGTTCAAGCAGACTCCTCAAACTGGAGATTGTGACATCAAGGCTCGAAATAAGCAGTACCATAGTCATGGCAATTTACACCGCAAATTTCCGTAGTTGCGATGCGAAAATTGAATCGATGCAGTGGAATCGATGCTAATCATTTCTTTTACTTCTTTCCTTTCCAATCGCACCGATAGAACCCTCTTCTGTGTTACATGTTGTAACAATACTACTCTATTCCAATTTAAATTTGACTTAGGCTGGGCCATTCATGTTATTGTGTTATACAGGCTAGGCAATGTCACATGGAAATGGATATGAAACACGAATGTTAACGACTCTCCGGTACTAAAAATAGACCTAGGACTACTCACCATATCAACTTACAGTGCACACATGTTAACACTAAATGTTGAGAAGCACTTTTCATATCGTTTAACGGACCACTGAAACAGGCTACCGGACGATGTTGAAGCTAGAGCTGTAACGGCTGACATGTCTCTGCTCATCCAACCACATAAAGCTTGGCTTTGGTTGTGGCTTACCTTTAAGTGTAGTGCTGTATTGTTCCAGTAGTACTCGGGGCCACTTGTCTTACAGCCTAGGTGCTCTTACTACTGCTACTAAAAATCGGCCTAAATATTAATATCGCTGTAAAATGAGGTAGGGATTTCATCTTTCAACGAGTTTCTCTTTCATTCACCAAAGCTTTACTATGAAATTTAAATAAATCGGAACAAAATTGCGAAAGAATTTTAACGTTTTTGTGACAAAGTTTGTAAATATCAGTGTTAGCTACTGCACCTCGTACATAATGCTGCCATGCGATAGAAGTATTTGCAGGTAGTAGTAGTATGGGTGCAGAAATCCAAAGGCCAGTAGCCAGTTGGCGATTAAAATATTTGTCCAGTAGCCAATTTGGCCGGTGGACTGGAGGATGATAAATAAGGCTGAAACTGTTGGCTTATTTTCCCTTCTTGTTGGTAAATTTTATAAGGATTTTTCATCAGCTTTCCGATGGACTTGATCCCAAGCTATAGCTCTTCCGTTTCAGAAATTAAGACAAGAAATGTTACGGATAGGGAAGATTTCTTTATTTTCAAACAAGTATTCAAAACCTGTGTTCCTTCAAGGCCAGTGAAAATACCACAATTTATAAGACACTTGTGCTTGAAAAATTGCGTTGATGAATGAATTTTTATTTTATTGGTGACAAAAGTTTCTCAGTTGGCGACTAAAAATTATGCTCTACCGGCCAATGGCGAGTTCAAAAAAATATGAATGTGCACCTATGTAATAGAATAGTGTGGTGGTAGATTTTGATTTCGACATTTTTCTGATGACTGATTGACCAACGGCTTAAAAGCGGTTGAGTCACAAGGGAACGGAGGAAGTAACTCGGAATTGGATTAAAACGTGCAATATGCATGACCTTTGATAAAGCGTTTAAAGAAGCAGTTTTGCCGATTTCCAAAAACAGTAAATTTATAAATTACTAATTCACACAACTACTGAAAAAAATCGCAGAATACAGTCGTGATTTTATGATGAGATTTAAAATATCGTGATTTTAAATTTCAAATCACAACGCGCCCAAGGCCAAAAAAGAGCATTCGTAAGGTGAAATTTTTTTCCTTTTATTGCTCAATCTTCTTTTGCTGAATTAGCTTCTTAGTAGTTTTCATGGTGGAGCGTTATCATTTGTTTGCTTTTAACTGTACCAACAAGACTTGTAATCGGATCAGACTATCTAAACAATTCTTGTGCTATGTCTTTCTTAGGTTTCAGAATTTTGTTCCGGGTTACGAGTTCAATCACTATTGCTAGTCAAGAGCTAAGATCGGCGATTTTACGATAATTTGGTATTGTCTGTTAGGGAAAGTTCACTAATTACCCCGGTGTTATAATGTTCCACAGCTTTCTGCGACGCAGTTTTGTAGCCTAAACCTTTTTCTGCAGGGTTAATTTTTCCGGTGTTGGAATTTTTCAAGGAAACAAGCCCTTTGAAGCATGGAAAAGCATTAAATTCATTAAAAAAAACCTTTCTATAACTTTTCCCCTCATTACTTTATCCACAGTAACATTTTTTTAAATGCTTGTAAAAATAAGCACCGTACATAGCACCTAAAACTGATTTTTAAAATTTCCTTGTAATCCTGTATCCTGCAGGAAGGCCACTCAGTTTCACAAAAACTCACCTATCAGACGTGCCCAGCCCACACTTTCAAAGTACCATCAGATCCACCTCCCCCCTTCTCCTCCATGCCCAGTCATCGCAAAAAACGGGTTGTGTCGCCTCCTACCTAATTCCTTCCTCCATGATACTAGTTCTAAAATTACCAGCGAGCTGCAGTTTTTTCTTAAGCATTTGCAAGCCACGTTTGATTAAAAATGAAACTTTACGTGAAATTATCGTTGTTTCCGCAAATATTGAAAAAGTGCGGCTTACGGTAAAAGAAATTGACAGCGATTATTTTCTGCGATTGCCCGGAATTTTTTGCGACATACGTCGCAGCACTTTCTTACACGGGGCTTTATTTTCTGCTAATTTTTTTTAGTCCATCAACATTTTTAAAATCCAAAAATGATACTAGGCCTAACGCTTAAATTCACAATTCCAACATATCACCACAGTTCAGTGTCTTGCTAATTTTCAAGACAGTTGCAACTGAAGTCAGACTTCTTCAGGCTTGCCAAGAACTTAGTTTTACCACATGGCAGCTACCTTAACGATTTGAATTCTGTGCAATGCGCATTCATTCATTTACATTAAGGGTGAGTAATGGCACACATGAACTTTGTGATGACACTGACATGTTTTCTAATATCAGCCCTTCTTTACATGTACCAGGAGCCTATAGAAAACAACTAGGAGTGTGTGTGGCTGGTCTAGGTTAGGAGTGCTTAATTTAGTACGAGGAGCAACAATACTGCGCCTGTGCCAAGTTGTCTAAAATCGAAACTGAAACTTAGCACGTGAAGCAGACGTGTGCTACGAAAGCAACGCTCTATTTTATTGTTGGCTAGAGCAACTTACGAACAACTAATTGTCTGTTTGTTTAGTTTTTATTATTACTTTGGTATTGTTTCCATGTTAAACACTTATTGTTTAAAAACAAAGGACCGAAAATTAGCCTTGAGAACGTGACGCACACCTCTAATCATCTCATGCAGGTGGCGACCACTGCTAACCAATTTGTACACCACTGTAGCCGCTCCTGACTTAACACTGTAGTGGAAGTTACCGATACACGCTCCTTGTTTTCTATAGGCTCCTGCTAGTACCTATATATAGCGCACCACTTTATGATTGCGAGTACGACTCGTGATGCTAACGCAACTTGATTTTGGAACGAGGGAATACGGCTTAGGTAGCCTAAATAGGCCAATGCATTTTCAGTACTTCACTTGTATACGTAGAAGGTTATACTATCTCCATGAGTAAAGGGTAAATCAAGGCTGCTGTTCACTAAAATGATAAAGACAGTTTTCCCCAAATTACGTACATCTGTCGTGCTCGCTGCGGCTAAACATACAACATCAGAAACCGCAACCAAAAACTTGTCCACCTAAACTTCACGCGCGAATGTAGATAGGCCAGCAAGCACGCTGGGGATCTGCATGGAAGAATGCCCCAAAAACGCTCAGTCTCTGGTCCCGGTTTGAAAGCCACTGGTCCTGGTGAAGTTTTTGAAAACTAGGCCTTGATAACCTCACCAAACCTAATCCAACTCTAATCTAAATTCTACGTTTTAATAAAAACTATGGTTTTTGTATTTGCATGGATCCATACTCGCAGAGCTGCGGTCCCGGCAACGTGTCCAAGATAGGCTTTGAAACAGTTAGCCTACTACGTACCAAGCAGTACTAGATACACCGCATTCACTCAAAAACATGTATAAATGGATATATTATAGTACACTACGTAGCCTATCACCAGTGAGAATTAACATGACAAATTCAACAAGCCTACAAAGTACAAACAGTTTCTGTCATTTAGTATCAGTCCGATTCGTTTACGATCAACAAACCAAAATTAAGCTTTTTCGTTCATCCCAAGTCAAATCAGGCAAGTCAACAACGTTAAAAAACGCACAAAAGACAACAAAGCGTACAAACCCAATAAATGTCAACAACATTCCTTCAGCGATCAGGTGACAAGGTTGAAAATGAAAATGAAATGAAACCCGTTTTTAAGCCTAAAAACAAGAATCAGAAACAGCACAACTTACGAAACAAAGCGATTGCAAAGATTAGCAATCGAGCCATGATGGAGACTTGCTAAACGTTAGCGCACTGGACGATTAATGGATATAGTTTCAACTTTCACTTATAGAATAAATTGGATTTATGGTCACATGAGAGTGAGAAGTTTTTAAAACCAAGTCTGCGTAATCACTTAACATCTGGCGATTGCGAAACTGCAGCGCCAATTATCGCCTAGCGGTGGTCGGTAATAATTTGTTAATAGCTTATTAATTGATTAAATATTTTTTTTACAGAATAAGTTAAGAGTTATTTACAAATATCGTACTTACTATAAATAATACGGAACATAAATTTTAACGACAAAATTACGAACCGGATGTTCATAAAGTTTCAACGCAGTCACCACGAACCTTGAAACGTGCTGAAAATTGATGCGCGCCATGTTGCGGTCCGCAGGGAAGAAAACGAGCGCAGCATTTTTGTGTGCTACGAATTTCAAGATTTTCCAGCGCCGGTATGGCTTTGCTACCTAATCTTGTTTTGATGTTTCAGTATTTTATAGAGGTGAGTGTTAAGTTTGGGAAAATACGACCGAGTGTGGTGATTCAGTGGTTTCAATTTTCGCAACATTTTGGTGGCAGGGTGGATTGAGACACCTTTACTCGCATGTACTGCCAGGAAAAGATGTTCTCTTTTCGTAGTAATACCTTAATTTGGAGCAATTACTTCACTTCGTTAAGGGAGGCGCTTGTTCGAACCCAAAGCAACACACAACGGCCGATAAACGCTGCACATTGTGACGCCATCAACAATGCATCCTAGTGTAGGAATGAAGCAGAAAGCTTGGTGCTACATCATAGACGAAGAGGTGTAGCTTAGCTCCTAATTAAAATAAATCTTTTTCATTACCCTTGTTTGAAACTTATGGGGAATATAAGCAGAAAGCATGACACTAAAACACACACAAATAGTCATAGTTTAGCTACTAATTAACCCCCTTTTTGTACCCTTGTCGGAAATATACATATCTGTCATTCATCTGAACCTAGTTACTTGATTTTATATTAATAAAAACTGCAGCTGTAGCTGCTTAAAATTGTAGCTTGTGGTGAATAGAAGTAGAAATCAGTGCTACAGCACAGACAAACAGCTGTAGCTTAGCGCCCAATTATGCTAAATCGTTTTTATTACCTTTGTTGCAAAATATACATCTCTACCTTTCATGTAAATCTAATTACATCCATTTATTAACACTGGCGATGGCCTGGGTTAGTAAGGGTCGACCTAGGATCTCTGTGTTAAACTTTCAACTTTCAGAGCTTATAACTCCGTCAAAATTAAACATCTTTGGAATCTAGCCTTGACTAGTCAAGGCCTGTCTACAGTCCAAAAATTGTGAAGTTCAGTCCAGCCAAACCCGAGATACAGACAGGGGCCAAATAGACAACTTCTTGTTCTTGGTCTTGGTCTTGTTTTGGGGATGTACCTTTCGTCTGTCCTCTCTACAGGTCAAACTATTTGTCCTATAAAACTGGTTCTTAGCTCATTTTACAGGTATTGCTCCATAGATGTGCCCTTTCCATAAGGCCTTTTCTAATTAGTCAAGTGGTTCAGGGGTTACGAAGCTCTAAACGACCAGATTGATTGTTTTATATTGTTTTAAACATTGTTATTATGCAACAATGCCATTTAGCAAACGCCAGCTGCAAGACGTAGACTGAAGATTAAAGGATTTGTTTCTATTGTTAACACTAGCGATAGTCAGGTTAGTAAGGGTCATAGCTATTTACCGAGCTCAAAGGCGGCGCAACAAAACAAACAACAAATTAATTATAAAGGTGTCACACATACCCCACCCCTCATCCACCACCACACCTATTTATTACAATTCTCAAAGTAACACGGATTAATAAACAACAACGTATCGTTAAAAGTTAAAAGTAAGGTTCTAAAAGTCAAAACCTGTAAGGAACACGGACAAGCTTTGACTGTAAGGGTCTAGGTGTCACATTTGGCCAGTAAGACGCTGCTAAGCATTAGACCCTTACTACCCGGTGATCATGTTAATGACTTAGTAACTCAATTTTGTAATCTAATTTATAAATGTATTTCAAGCCTATTCGGATTGAACGTGTGTATGTATGGTTATAATAGTTTTTTTTGTTTTGTTCTTGGAATATGTTTAAACATTTTCAAGAACACAAGTTTCCTGTGAAATTTGGCATTCTTCTGTTTTCTGTGACTTTTGATCCTTTGAAATTTTTTATTATCTTTGTATGAACTTCGTACATTTAAAGCAATTGACAAAAACTAAATGATCTCTACTGCAAATACCAAACCAAGACAAAAACTTTTCAAGCTAAAGCAAAGCAGGAAACGCACATCCCACTACCACGAGACTTGCTTAATTAATGAGTTAGTAAGCCAATTTTGTAAATTCAACTTTGTAAATATCATCCCAGCCTATTCAGACAGAATGGGTGTACGCGCTTACGCTTGTAGCAGGTTGTCGTGCTTAGAATCGCTGCCATGTTACCAAACCGGAAAAAAATGTCAACCTAAAGCAAAGTAGGAAACCCACACCCCCACTATCATTGGATGATTTATCACATGGGTCTTTATAGGACGATCTCGGAAAGCTGTTCCTGAAAAAACGGGTAGTAAATGTTTAATGCTTAGCAGCGTCTTATTGGCCAAATTTGACACCTATACCCTTACAGTCAAAGCTTGTCCGTGTTCCTTACAGGTTTTGACTTTTAGACCCTTACTTTTAACGTTTAACGATACGTTTTTGTTTATTAATGTTAATAAGAACTTCCACTGCAGCAGTTAAAATATGTAACTTTTTGGGAATGTAATATGCCGCAGCATAGACAAACCGCTGTAACGCGAAAAGAATCGCAAAAACGATAAAACAATTTCTTTTTCTTTCAGCTGTTTTTCTGTGTCTTTTTTTTTTTCATCGGTTTTTTTTCATTCAGCTGTTATTGCTGAGGTTTTTTTTTTTTTACGGCTTTCTTCCATCGGCTTTCCTCCTTCAACTTTTTTATCTGCGGCTTTTTTCTGCAGCGTTCTTCCGAAGCTGTCTTCTTTCGTTCGTGGCCATTTTCCATGAGTTCTTCTCTATAGAATTTTTTTCCGAGATTTTTTTCCCGCTGCTTGGCCCCCCGCCCCCCCCCTCCTAGAACTGTTGTCAACATTAGGCCTCCAAATTTAAATCTTTCTAATAAGAACGAACGAAATACAGGGACTTTGTAACGACCTGTCATTATCGTCAGAGGCTTTCGTTATTACCGCGCACGTTAGCATTAGCATAAATAGATCTGACGACCTTGTTAGATAATCTTACTGCGGCCGTGATTCCGTTATCAGCGTTAATCTACACGATCGCCTGGTAACTTATACGCCTCTCCCATTTCAATTTATTCTGTCAGTTGGATTTTTCAGCTAAAAAATCGTTGACAATGCCTATTGACTTGTACGTAGATCCAGCAAGTGCCCGTTGTAGATGCGTTATAATGCTGGCCAGAGAATTAGGACTGGAAGTAAATATTAAGGAAATACTACTCTTTAAAGAAGAAAACCTCAAGCCAGAGTTTTTAGCGGTAAGTCCGTTTGCCAATGGCAGTTTTAAACCACGTGTTAGCAGAAGAAATATTAACTTAGTTTCCGCTAAAAACTAATTAAGTGGTTCTCTGGAGTGAATTAAGTGGTGCTGAAAAAAATTAACACGAGCGGGCGGTGTTGTTATTTTACGTTTTATTCAAGATGATTTTTCACATGCGGGCGATGGCTTTTTTTTTCCAAACAAAAACGAAATCAGTAGTTTATATTTTGTTGTGGAGTCCAATACCTATGTCATTCCACAGCCTCCTACAGTACAGCGTAGTATTATTGTATATAACTCTATGCTGGAGCCAGTAACTGGGATAGCTGCAAGGGCCACTGGAGGGGGAAAAGAAGGGCGTCTTACTGAAGACAATGCTGTTAAGAGTGGATTTCTTAGGCCTATCACGCGCGATTTTTGTCGATTTGTTGGCAGTTAATGACACTTTTAAGCAAGTGGAATCTTTATTTTCCAATTACAACCTCGCAGCATGAGGGATTGGAGAAAACAACGTTTTTTAAGCCGCTCTCAAAGCACTGCCTTGACTAGAAGTGCCGTTGTTTAACCCTCCATTTTAACTAGTGCCCCTTGCAGCCATCTCTCTTGTAGCCAATATGACGTCACATGACGCTGCTCTTTACAATACACACATACATCTGGGATCTTCTTCTGTTTGACATACATGAAATTAAGCCTCCGGAGGTTTTGTTTCGTCGTCGATTTGACAAAGAGGTACGTAGCATGAAGCAATTGTTGTCAAACTTTAATAATATGTTGTCAACGCAGTATTTTAAGTTTAAAATCTACGTATCACGCGTAACGAGTACCTTTCACAATTCAATACCTCAGCCGGTCGAACGCAGTGTACTATATACCGTTCTAGATCGAACATGGTTTTTGCACGTAGTTCACGACATCTGTCGGCAACTAGTGGCAGTGTACAAAATAATAATTTTAATTTTGCGTTGCTTTACGTGACAAATTTTTATTAGCTTTAAATACATTTTATTAAGTAATTTTTAAGGTTGTCATTCAGCCGACGTTAAGCTATTTTCTCGGTGCTTGAAGTAAAAAGCGACGCGTTCGTTTATACAGAAAGTGTTTTAACGACAAGAGCGGCCGCATCTCAGTTGACATTTTTTTTGGCTGTATTTAACGCCCTGAGCTGCAGCTTCCTAAAGTAACGTATTACAGGAGGTTTTGCCTCGACCAACCGAAAGGGTTAGCAGGACAAATCACCAAATCAGCGGTATTTTCCGCGGCCATATTGTGCAATCTAGTCACGTTTGCTATTTTTCACCCAACAAAAGACAACCATGGGTCTACCTGTAGTACGACCATGCTAAACCAGTTGGTTTCTCTTTTATGATTAAAATAAAATTATTTTTTTCTCCCTTGTAGATCAATCCAACACATACTGTTCCGGTAATAGTGGATGATGGTTTTATTCTGTGGGAGAGGTAGGTCTCTTGTATTGGTTTTTTTTCCGGCAAGTCGTTGTGATAGGGCCATGGTCACTGTTCTAGGTCCCTTGGGCCTTGTAATTAGCATTGCTCAACCAAGCGGCATGCAGCGACTACCTATACCTAGTCGCAACCAGTCCCTGCACACTTCTGCCACTTTAGAAAATGTTGAGGCGCACACCTCTATCACGCACTGCAACAGCGATCTCTATTATGTATCCTGCTGTTTTAATTTTGTAAGTAGTAGCTAACGGAGAATTATGTTGGAGAGTTGGCTTTTTCATTTCTGCAACACGGTGTGGCGATTTCACGTTGCCGTCGCAACGCCATTTTAGGCCCAAGTTCTAGCTTTTAGGCCTATTTTTTTTACCTGCCGTTTTAATTTCGTAAGTAACAGCTAACGTGGAATAGGGTCCAAGAGTATTCACTCATGCAACACGGTGTCGAGACTATTTTAAATGAAGTTAATGTGTGTCGTTAACGAAATTCTTTTGTTTTTACAATTGCGTGTCTTCCTGTAGTGGTTAAATGCAACGATCAAATATTATTATTTCATCGAGTTTCGTCGAGAAAACCTATTATCTGTGAGGAACTAACGATGTTTTAATTTGCCGTGTTTTAATTAAAAAATTCTGCTTGATGAAAAAAAATCTGATGGTAGAGCACATTTTCTATTGATGGTATTTCTATCCCGTGGGGTGTTTTCGATCAATTCGATCTGATGGGCTTTTGGTCTGGCTGGAGATCACCTTTGAGAGGCCTATCACAATTCACAACACCACACAATCCTTAGCTGAATTTCTTGGTCCCATTTTGAAATCCAAGTTCCTTGCCCGCCCCCCGCCCCTCAAAAGTGCGACGCGGCGTGCTTGTTAACATGGCAAGGTTGGTGACGTGTTTGCTTCGGCGCATTTGTATTTAAAGAATACGATTTAACCTCTAATAACGACGCCTTTTATCATAACGGGAATAGCGTAAACAACATATGGTTAGCTTTTAAGATAAGATTTCTTGTATCTCTTTTCATGACAGTATTACTGATTACAGTATTGTTATTTGTAACTCAGTGATTCGAACAAAACATTTTCAAAACGTAAATCGTCTCTAATTCCTTTAGTACTTTTAAGGGTAACAACATTTAAGGCTTTAACTAGGGCGTCACCATTTACTCTCGGGGCCGTTCAAGTATTACGTCATCAAGAAATTGGCCATATTCACCCCCCCCCCCCTCGTCATCAACCCCCCGCCCGTATTACGTTATTTCTAACTTGCCCCCCCCCCCAAGAGTGGGTGTTTTCCCTGTACTTCCCTGTGTTTTTTTGAGGACCTTTTTTTTTTTAGGTTTTCCACCCTTTTCCTGGGATAACGGTGCTTACGTCATCAACTGGCCGCTTCCCTCCCCCCTCGTCATCAATCGTCACCAGTGGGCGAACCCCACCCCCCTCCCTTTCTGACGACGCAATACTTGAACGTCCCCCTATCGAAAAAATGGACAGAAGCAATTATTAATCGCACAATAAATTAAAGGTACAGAAACATTTATTCAAAAAAAATTAACAATTAAACAATACATCGGGCACAGACAGTTGTTTGCGAGTGCAAACAACCCGTGTTGCATTGAAGTCAGCGTTGTGGCTCATCTTTTCGGTTGCGTCATCGTATATTGTTTCGTTGTCATTTGCTTTCATAGCGTGTCGCTGGATGCCGTTGACGGTGGTTGCGATGTGAGGTTTTCCTACAAAGCACCCGCAAATTTGAAGAATTTTGTTGGAAATTTTTGGAAATTGAAATTTACTTGTCGTTTACTTTCCAATGCAGTTAATGTTGCATTGCAAAGAGCGTTGTGGCTCATTCCAGTTACACTGTTGACAAAATGAAGCAAAGCGATTATTAAAATCACAATAATCTCACAAAAATTAAGTTGCGTAAATATTGATTTAAAAAAGATAACGTTTGCAACAATTCATCGGGCTCAGGTACTTGTCTGCGAGTGCATTTCGAGTGCATTGGAGCGCATTATAGCTCATCTTTTCGGTTGTTCATCGCATCTTGTTTCTTTGTCATTTGCTTTTGTAGCGCGTCGCTGGATGGCGTTGTTCCTTAACAACATGTCCGATTAATTTTTTTTCTTTTACATTCCACTACTGGGTGTACCGCTATCAATGTGCAAAATCTGGTTTTAATTGTATCAATAGTTATTGCGTGATGCAATTACAAAAATTTCGAGTATTTTCATAAACGGTGCTCCGCTCGGCCTTCGGCCTCCCTTGACTCAATTATTTTCTGTCACCATGTATGAAGTTACGTTCAACCGGGACTTCCCCTCCGGCGCCTTCAACTCCAGTGCCCCATTAACCAGTGGCGTACCAGGAATTTTGTTTCGGGGGGGGGGGGGGGGGGGCGAACAAAATTGGAATTAATTTTAGTGCCTTAAAACGTTTAAAAAACAGTTTTCAGAATTTTTTAGAATCTCGATAAATGGCTGATTTGTCTACTTAATACCAAATTTAACTCCTAGTCTCAGGTTTGCTCCCCTCACCCCCTTCCCCTTTGCCCCCCAGTAGGTGTGCCACTTCGGTCAACATCGTATTCTTCCCTGAAGAGCAATTTCGGGGATTTTCACTGTTTCTTTCAGTTTTTAACCGTATTGTATTTTCCTAAAAGCTAACAGATTCGATTTAGCCATCGATTAGAAGGTAAACTATGATAGATATATGGCATCTTAGATCAAGCGAAGACTGGGCTCAGCCTTATTACCTGAAGAAGTTAGGCCACCCGCGCACTGAGCGGCCTGGTCGTGCGGCCAGTGGTCGTCGCAGCCAAAAAACACGGCGACGGGCCGCGCGGCCATGTCCGTTTTTCATTGATAATTTTCGATCCCGTGGTGAAAAATTAATCTGGAGCGAGTATAGTCGCTCTGAGGCCGCCTGCACGCCACCTGAGATCCCAGTGGCCGCGGCGACAGGCTGGCCGCTGAGGCCAAGTGCGCGTTGCTACGTACACCACAAGCATTCTCGTTGGCCACAGCGACCTGACCACGCGGCTTGGCCGCTGTGCGCGTGGTGACCCTTAAGCCGCCCGCGCACTGAGCGACTGGGCCGCGCGACCAGGTCACTGCAGCCAATGAGAATGATTATCGTTTAGTAAAACCACGCACTAATCATTTTCATTGGCTGCAGCAACCTGGCCGCGCAGCCAAGTCGCTCAGTGCGCGGGCGGCCTTAATCTGGTTAGGTCTGGAAAGGAACCAAGTCAAAGTCACTGCCTCCATCAGCAGCGTCGGACTGGGAGGGGGCTGGCCTCTCCCGGAATGTACTACAAGTACCTCAGTGCACCTCGTGGGAGAGGTGGTGGGGGAAAATGCCACAAGCTAGGGTATTGAAATCTGCGTGAATTTGAAGTCTCTTAAGTTTTCCTAAAACTTAGACACTCAATTTTCATAGGAATTCATTTCACATTTTTCGAAACTTTATTTTTAAAAATAAGGGCCTATTGTAAAGCCCCCCCCCCCCCCCCCCCCCGGGCAAGTCCGGTGCGAAGCCCTGTAAGCTAGCGTATTCTTAAGATGTCAGCGTGAATATGAAACGTTTTCCTGCAACTTCGTCACGTGCAATAGTTATACACGAATTCATTTCAAATTTTACTAAATAACATTTTTTTTAGACGTTTATAACGATTGTTTGTTTATAACGATAAACCTGATATAACATTCTACAGTACTTCTAAAGGGCCTTTGACATCGTTATATAGAGGTTTCACTGGCGTTCCCGGTATTGCAGTACAAAATAAACATTGTACCTCTCATCGTCGCGGGGCAGATAACCCAGTTTGAATTCGAGCTCCCTAAAAACAAACAAAACAACGTTGTACGTAATGAATACTATCCTTGAAATCTTCCAATGATTTACGGCTACAGTTACGGATAGTTTAGTATATTTTTAATGAGAAAATAAAACGCCGTGGCGCAATTACAATACAATACAGGCCATGGTCCATCGATTGTATTACCGTTGTTGGAAGGTAATAGGATCAACGGACCGTGTTGCCTTGGTTCTTCGTCTGTTAAAAATTCATGAAACTTAAACCTCCAGAGTCTTTGGTATCTGGTGGACAAAGAGGGTACGTAGTACCAAGTGATGCTAACTTTAATAATTTAGTAGCAGTGCAGTGTTTCAAGTTAAAAATCTGCGTACTCGAGTAACTTTCACAGTTCATTCTGCATGCTCGAGCAGTGCTTTTTACAGTGTGCCGACAGCTCGACTGGTGGCAGAATACCAGGGTAAGAGGATGATGCGTCAAATGCCTGCTCAACCTTTTAAGATTTTAGGGACCACGGCCCTGCGGGAAATCTCCCATTTTCCCGTGTGGTCAGTACGCACCTTTCCCTACCATGTTGTTTATATGGACGATTCCTCCATCCCCTCGCGAACTCTCAAACGTGTCTAACAACATGATGTATGCGCTAGAATAGTATAACGGAATAGTATTCAAGTGCACTTCTCAACAATGGTGCACAACGTGCTGCTGGAAACCTCTGTTTCCATCTGGAACAATACGATGCGAGAGCTGAGCATAAATACGGCCTAGAACTGGAAGCTGTAAATCGTCATTGCAAGAAAAAAAATCCCAGTTGCTGAAATTATTTTTTTGTACAGTATTGGACATTGACTTTTAAACAGTTCGAATGTTGTACTGAATTCTGCGTACGGATTAATCATTCCTGGTAAATGCCAATGTTTGTGCAAACATCTTTCTATTGTTGAAACAGAACAACGTTGCATTGTTGGGGCGTGTTTCGAATGAGGCAACGTTAAAGGGTAAAAGGGTTTTAACGAGCGTTAACTGCACCCGGTCAACAAAAAGTGCTGCATCACTGCTTGTGTGGAAAAGAAGTGTTCAACATTCACTGTCCAATACTGTACAGTACATATGTTTTAAACCGTGCAAGGGAAGGATTGCTCGTAACATGTGTTTGTTTATTGTTTACAGCCGAGCCATTCTTTGTTACTTGGCGAACAAATACGCCAAGGATGACGTCATATACCCACAAGACGCTCAGAAGCGGGCTATGGTCGACAGAATGTTGTACTTCGACGATAGCTTCCTCTACCCAAGATGCTCAAATTTCCTGGTATGTTGCACATATTTAAGGCCTGCTGAGGTAGAAAGCCTACACCTCAGCTGGTATTAAGTTACTTTCACAAACGTTCAGTACGATACTCTCTCTACTCATATGTATGTAGTGTTCTCCACGTTAACCTTTGAAACCGTTGCCTGATTCATTTGACATTTTGTACATGAATTCTATAATTTTTTTGTAGAAAATTGTACAGGGGGTTTTGGAGATGCCGCCTTTCAAAGATAAAATTATTCTAATGTCATTAATTCGATACTGCTCACTGTTCTAATTTCTGTGCAGGGAATTTATTCACTGTACCCGATTGTGGCCTTTTGTATGCTTAAGATTCTTTTTGTACCCTTTTGTACCCTTTTGTACACTATTGTACCATTCAGTACCCTTTCGTACACTTTTATGCCCATTCGTACGCTTATGTTACCTTCTGTACCTGTACTCTTTTATTTCCCCTTTTGTAACTTTTTGTACCCTTTTCTACGCTTAAGTAGCCTTTTGCAGCCTTTCATATTCTTATGTGCCTTTCGTAACCTTTTGTACCTTTCCATACCCTTTAGTAATCTTTTTGTACCGTTTTGTACTTTTTATTCTTTTTCGTACTCTTTTGTATCCTTTCATACTCTTTCAGTAGCCTTTTGGACCCTTTTGCACACCCACATACCCTTTCGTTCCCTTTTCATACTCTTTTCGTACTTTTACATACCCTTTCATAACCAATTATACCCTTTCGTACTCTTTTCGTACTTTTCGTATCCTTATGCACCCTTTCAGAACCCTGGTGCTAATGATCTAGCTGTCGACGCGCAATTAAGCCTCATCCCTCCCCTTTCAGAACCTTTTGTACGTTTTATACCTCTTTGTACTCGTTCATATCCTTTTGTGCCCTTGTGTACTCTTCTATAGCCTTTTTTACCCTTTCGTATCTTTTGTGCCCTTTCGTACACTTACCTACACTTTCGTGCCCTTACTCCTACTCCTACTTCACTAACAGCCCATGGGCGACGATTTCATGATGGAAGACCTTGTTAGAGGTTAGCTAAGAATGTTGCTAAATTACGTATTCTGTGAATCACCGAGTGTTTTGTCCTTCCGACCTGGAAATCACCCAAACTTTCACTTTGATTTCGTTAGATCATAATTGAATAGCTAGTTTTTGAGATGTGTCTGACTCGAATTGCTCGAGGCCCGTTTTTTGGCGCAGTCACATTAATTCGATGTGTGACGTCAAATTAAAGAGCACTGTTCAAGCATAGGAGTTGAGTTGTGTTTGGGTGGATAAGCAACTTGATTAAACCGGAAGTTTAAGAGCACGGCATCAAAGGACGTACCGCCACGCCAATCGGCACTCGCGGTCGCATGATCGGAAATTTACACCCAACGCACTAGGTTTAATCTCTCTAAACCATCTTTCAACATATGGCGGAGAAAGCAGAACGACGCCTAGTACAACGCGATACTATACTGGTATAACGATACTAAATTAGATTTAGTATTTTTTTCAATTTTTCTGCTACTACGACATTTTGAATTGGTTAAACTTACTGTTGTCACAAGAAGATGACTCATTCTACACCGGTTTTCTTGCAAATATCATGCATTCATAAGTACCCCGTCTCGTGTGTTACAAAATACGATATTTACTTCCCCAACAATCGGCGTTAAGGTTTCGTTCGACTGTCAAACTTTGTTACAAAACACAATGGCACCTACGCCTGACAATATAACAATCTCTTATCTTACCTACGTTTGATACATCATAAACAACGTAGTACAGGGCGTATTTCACAGAAAATTCCACCGCCTATTCCATTCGTCTACGAGCGGATCAACCGCGATACCTCACGGTGGCTTGGTTAGGCGGAAGTAGCAGACGCGCTTTGTATTCTGGGTACATTCGTGAGTCACGCTTGCCATCGAAGACTACGAACTTCGGCTATGCATTTGAGCTGGGAGTTGCTTATCCATCCAAACACAACTCAACTCCTACGCTTCAAGTAACCCAACTTGGTAGCTTTCCTGTATTAACGTTCGTTTTCATATTTTCTGTGCCATACATAGACTGAATAATTAGCTGATAACAAGTTGGTTTTTCTCTTCACTCGATTCAGTTAGTCAATTACGTATCCTTGCATTGTAAAATGGATAAAAAAAAATTGTGCGTAAAAAAAAAGTGAAAGCAAACGTTAGTTAGTGCAGGGAAGCTACTAAGTTGGGTTCCTTCGTAACAATTATTTATTTAACGTATTTTTCTATTTTTTTATTTTTCCGCTTACGTATATTTATAGTGGCCTCAAGTAGCTTATAAACATGCTGCGGACCCAGAAAAAGAAAAATTATTGCGTGTAGCATTGGATCAACTGGAAGACTACCTCAGCAAAACCAAATATGTAGCCGCAGATCACCTTACTATTGCTGATTTTACAATTGTAGCTACCGTTAGTACTTTCGAAGTAAGATATTTTCTGATGCTTATTTCTGTATCACATTATTTGGTAGTTTCAAAATTTTTATGAACATAGATTTTAATTTTTTACTTTGAAACTATTAATATTACTATTGGGACTTTCCACACCTGCGAAAAATGCATGCGTGGTGCCTTCAAATAAACTCAAAGGAATTAACAAACAAATTATTAAAGGGATATACCTCCCAGCGCCATTTTTCTCGATCCTCCACATCAAGTACGGCCCCGAAGGTCTATTTGCTTACCGTTAGTCTTTCCCTTGCTAAAAATGCGTTTTAAAATGTGGCGTCAAGGAGATGAATAATTGTTAACTTTATTTACTGTATCCTACACGTATATATGATGCTTTGCGCGCTACAATAATCATGACGTTTCATCTCTGTGTGTGCATGTACTAATTTTCTAAAAATTACCATGAGATCAAAAATCTAAAAGACTAATGCGGTAAAAATTAAAATTAATTATGCCAATAGATCGCCGAAGCAAAATTATAAGACACTAGCCAAGAAAATCATAAATTGTGATGTTAAAATACGAGAATCATTCCGATTTGTGACGACACACGCTTTAACTTGATGCTGTACGTATACTATTCCCAAAGTCTACCGAGATAGCAGGTACGTTCTTCGCTGCGAGGAACGCAGCTACCACCCCAGCCGACGTTGAAGCTGGTAAATGTGCGGATTGCGATCTCCGCGTGGCTGTGATAAGGCAGGCCGGGTGTCCCTTTAACACAGCCGTAAAAAAATCTTTTTCCTTGCTGGAATAACAATTTTTGCTCCATATTGTTTTCGTGTACCAAGTCGTTTACATTTTTTTTATCGGTTTATCACAAGTTCAACGACGAAAAAAAAATCGTTGGTGTATGGAAGACTGCCATCTGTGAGACCCCTAAGCAAACATTCGGGGATCCAATACCCATTGAGATAAGGCAGAAACGGCTCAACCCAAGTGGCCTCCAAGCATTCTGTACATGATCAGCCTGTTGTTGTTTGGTC
The DNA here is from genome assembly GCA_023313725.1 of Lithobius niger. Taxonomy (NCBI): domain Eukaryota; kingdom Metazoa; phylum Arthropoda; class Chilopoda; order Lithobiomorpha; family Lithobiidae; genus Lithobius; species Lithobius niger. Next base: position 88,025 of record JAHWFP010248337.1, read on the forward strand.
ACTGGTCTGTACTCTTGTTAGAACCTATTCAGAATAGGGATGGGTCGGTTTCGTTTTTTGACTTCAGTTCCGGTTTCAGTTTTACATGCTCACAAAACCCCGGTTTCGGTATCGGTTTTTGATCCCCCTCACCCTGATTTTTTTAGTTTTTTTTTTCCGTAATAGTAGTATTACTAGCTTCCAACTCGCTCCTGTTTAACGCAACATCTCAATCTATGAATTTTCGAACACCGTACAAACACCCGACACAAAATCCGAATCAGTTTCGGTTTCGGTTTTCAGTAAAAACAGAAAATTCCCGGTTTCGGTTTCGGTTACCGACCCATCCCTAGTTTCGATTTGTCAGTATTCCGTCACTGATGAAGGAACCACTCTTCTGCTTTTCAATACGGTATCTCTGTTGAATCCATCTACTAAATATAGCGAACCTGCAGTTTTTTTTCCACTAGCGTTATTCACGTAAACAAAATGAACAAATTATGGAAACTGTCGACACACAGTACAGTACATCCCCACAAGCCACTCGACTATAAGAAATAAGCGTATTTGTTTGCCAGTGTTTACTTTGTAACTGCTTAGGAACGTCCTTGACAACAAGTGTTGTGGTGAACAGACGCCCATGCATATGCTGAAGCACTAAGTCCATTCCTAAAAGACTGACTGAAGCGCCATGTTACTTTTGACGGAAGCAGCATAATCGGTTTGGATCAGTCGCTTGTCTATCCGATTAGTTAAGGAAAGTGGTCAATGATTGCTCATGGCTGGTTGCTCATGGCAATGTATCACTAATTGCGCGTGGCTATGGGATACAGGGTTATTTTCTGTGCAGCTCTGATTGCTCGTGGTGGTGGTTATTTTTAGCGTAGTCCTGGTTGCTTGTAGCAATGGGATACAGTGTTATTTTCAGGGTAGCACTGGTTGCTCATGGCAGTGAGATGCAGGGTTATTTTCACTGTAGTGCTGGTTGCTCGTGACAGTGTGACACAGGGTTATCAGGAAACGAAACCTTAGAAAACAATCCCTCTTTTTGGAGTCAACTATTATTATTTAAAGTTATTTGTTCTATCTGCATTTGTCCAAAGGATGGTAATGGTGTCTCGGAATGTAAAATATTGACCCTTTTAAAAAATATATTTCTTTATTATTTGCAGTTAAATCCGTTGGTTTTTGTGTTTTTCTTTTGTTTATTTATTAATAATAACATCCAATGGTGTTAGTTCGTCTTCTTACTTCTTCTTCTCCCCATATTTCATTAATTTCATTCTTAAACTATTTCAGGCAATCGAATTTGACATCTCCGAGTTCCCCAAGGTCAACTCTTGGCTGAACCGTCTCAAGAAAGATTTGCCTTACTACAAGGAACTCAATCAAAATGGCGTGGATTTTTACCACCAAATATTTCTGGAAGGAAGAAAAGGAAAATAAAGGGTTCATAAAAGGAAAAATAAAATGAATTTATGCATTTTTTGGATTTTTATGTAAAACCTTTCCCATTTTCGAGGAAAGAACAAAGATGCTTTAAAAAATTAAACAGATCTTGAAAACATTCAAGGAAGTAATTTTCAACCATCCTTTGCCACACAATTCATAGCAATAAGCATTTTTTTTTTTTTATTTAAGCAGGGTTCGTCACAACCTCATCTAAACCAAATTCCATGCCATTTCCAGCCTTTTCCAGGCCCCAGAAATCTATTTTCCACACCATTTTTCATACTCAGTAGCCTACTCCAGTTGTGGTGCTGAATTGATTTTGGTGCAAATGCAAGCTTAATTTGTGAGCCGACGAAAATGCAGGTTAGAAGGTGCCCCCTGACAAGGCAAGTCTTACAATGACCTGGGAATGCACACAAATTTTAATTTTCAGAGCCAAAATTTTGCTCCTTGTTCACCTACAAACAAAGACAACAATGAATATAAATTCCCTGAATTGTCTCGGTTTTTCCAGGTAGAACGCCACCCTGTTGTCATATATGAAAGGACAAAATTGGCTTTAAACCCTAGTAATGTACAGGTTAATAAAAAAAAATGTAATTAAAAAAAAGTGTTAAAACTTGAATATTACGACACGACTAAATTCCATGTTTTCCAACCTTATATTGAAAATTATTCAGAATCCATACTTTTCAAGCTCTGGAAAACGACCTTGTGAAATTCCATACTTTTCCAGCTTATGAATGTCCCGAGCGACCCTGTATAAAGAACTAGCATCGTACCCGGCTTCGCCCGGGGATTTGGTTGACCCGTGGTTGTTTCCCAGTATTTGCTCGGTGCTGCCTGATCGTTCACTGCAACAGTCAATTTTTGTTTGTGTAACACTCACCCTTTCCGCCAATCCTCTCCCTCTCCTCTCCCCTCCTCTTTTTATCCCGTCCTCTCCCTCTCCTCTTGGTTTCCTTCCCTTCCTCCTCTTTGCTATACGTAGTTGAACACGTACCCAGCTCCCGTGCTTGTTTGTTTGTTCTCTTCTAGGTTCAGTTAATGCGTAAACGTATGCTTAATGGTAACAGCTCACTCTCCCCCCCCCCCCCACTCCCAATCTTTCGCTGTAGCGTAAGCGATGCCTACCGTGTGAAAAAGAAGTGTGCATGACGTCATGTAATACTTGCCCTTGAGATTACCCCGGTGTTTAGTTAGAAGGATAATTGTTAGAGCCAATTGTTGGTCGAGGCAACAATGTCCAATTTCAACTTCATGCCAAAGAATTGACACACTCGCACGTTTTCATTGTTACCCTTCCGAGGGTCGTTGCGGTTGCTTCATTTCTGCTATGAGACTGGTTTATAATGTAAGAAGATGTATATTGGTGTAATTTGTTCCATATTATGTTTGCAGGAAACTGACTGTATGACGCTGCGTTTTCTTCCATACCAGTACAAAAAAACATGTAAATATTCCACTCGTAGACTCTTAACAGTAACTGTGTAGACTCTACTATGGTGATATTCATGTTTTTTAAACTCGTACTTCAAGGAAACGAGGCGTCATACAGTCATTTTCCTGCAAACGTAATGTGGAACAAACTACAAAATCAGTAATTTTGTAATAATAATAATAATAGTTTGCTTTTCCAGTTTGCATCTTAATTCCATAAGACTTGTGTGAGTTGTATGTCATTAAGGAAAATTGGAAATTAGCCAACAGCGAAAATGATAGTTCAGTAAGCCACCTTTATGCACTTACGTTTCGTCGTAGTGGCATGATCCGGATTCGAACCGGCTACCCAGTTCGCCCCCAGATCACTTGCATAGCGCCTTAATCGCTATGGCCACATCCTCCACTGGCATAAAGATAACTCACTGAACCCGTTATTAAGGTCACAACCGTGACCAGGGCTCCATAGGGCTCCACCACCTGATCAGTTTTACAGCGCGTTCTTCAACGACTCGCATTTGCATTCTCGCAGCTCGCAGCTAGAAATCATCTGAAATTCCAACATGGCGGCGGTTTTAGATCTGCCAGCTCGCAACGAAACGAGTCAGTCATTGAGTTGAGAAGTGATTGGGAAAATTGTTTCGTCAGGAGGAATTCTTTATCTTAGGGCTCCCGTCCACTGGGCGACCAGGTCGTGCGGCCAGTGGCCGTAGCGGCCAAAAAACACGGCGACGTACCGCGCAGCCACGTCCGCTTTTCATTGATAATTCTCCATCACGTGGTGATAAATGAACACGGAGCAAGTATGGTCGTACTGTGGTCGCCTGCACGCCGTTTGGGATCCCAGTGGCTGCCGCGACTGTCTGGCCGCAGCGGCCGAGTGCGCGTTGCTACATATACCGTAAGCATTATTATTGGCCGCTGCGACCTGGCCGCGCGGCTTGGCTGCCGTGTGCACGGGGTCCCTTACTGTCACGAATTATAGGACTGCAATCATTTGTTCAAACGATGTCGGTTTAGTTAATCCAGGTAGCGTTGTTACCATGGCAACGACACCTTTGCCATCGCGATTAAATTCCAGCTGCGAGAATGCAAAGGCGATCGTTGCATAAACGCGCCCTTATTCACGTTGTAAGAGTAATCATGGCGATAGCGAGTTAGATCCCGCAGACAATGAAGGGCCTTTAACCTGAATATGTCTTCTTTCCCAATGGCATAAGACAGTCTTCAAATGCTGACTGCGACGCACCATTGGCACAATATTACGTACTAGTTCGGATACCAACCTTTTACCAATAACACTAGAAGGACACCAAGAGGAGTCAGGGAAGAGAGTTAAGACGACAACTTAAAAGTACATTCCTCCTAGCGCCATTTTTCTCGATCCTCCACATCAAGTACGGTGCCAAAGTTTTATTTACTTAACCTTAGTCAATCCCCAGCTAAAAAGCCGTTTTAAAATGTGGCGTCTACGAGATTTTCTGTTGAATATTGGTAATTTTATTTACTGCGGAACGCACGTATATGATCCTTTGCGCTCCCACAATAACCATGACGTTTCATTGTTTCCGGTTGTGACGACACAGTTTTTGCGTCAATGCTGTCAATTCGTCTGCTAGGCCAAACGTCGTTCAAGTGATCACGAGAAGACGTGGGCGGAAGTGACGTTGTAGTATTACTACGCCGAATCTCGCGACGGCGGCGTGCGGACAAATGACTGCGCGTGGCTGTCATAAGGCAGGCCGGATGTTGCTTTAAATCTATAGGGGCTTGTCACAAAAACCGCCTAGCGCGAGCTCAAATCCGCCGCCATTCACTCGCGCTATTTGGTAACTGCGTGTTTTTATCCACGACCACTAGATGTCACCACCCATTCTACTGTCCCTATGCAGAGCCGATTGGAGCGCGAGGCTTGCAATTGCATTGGCCATTTAGTCCAGAGCTTCCACTTAAGGGGAATGCTCTTCAAAGGGGGTAAAAAAAATATTAAAAAGGGAAAAAGGGGGGAATTCTGTGTTTTATTTGCAAGTTGCAATTTTTTCTAGTGGCTCACGATCTTCTCACCATCCATAACCACCATTTCGAAACTTCTACTCCAGCAAGCGCGTGTTAGCATCTTAAACCCTTTCCAACCCCAATTTACATAGAGTTTATTTCTCGTCAGTTTGTGGTTTATTAAGGCTAAAATGACGAAAATTGTGGGAGTATTAATTTTTACAGGTCCTACATCACTTCTGGCAGGAGGACGAGTTCCAATAAAATAAGTAGTCGTTTGAATTTTATTTTCAATTTGCGTCAATATATGGCGCTCCAGTGCCAATAAAACGGGCTCTTAATTGGGAAATGTTAAAAATTGGTCGTGTAATGAAAGGAAATTACACAAAGGAAGTAAAAAAGGGATTTTTTTTTTTACACAGGGAAAAAAAAGGGAAATGTTGTCTTTACTCGGGGAAATTCTGGAAGTGAGAAGTTGAAGCCCTGCACTTGGCTTTAAGGAATCTTTCTATTAAGTTGGCTGCAACTTCATCAGACAAAATGATTCCGAATTCTGATTGTGAGTGAGGCTAATTCCTTCGGATCGGAGAGGTATCGTTAGAATCAGAAACAAAACCTGCAAAATCTGAAAAGGTTCGAAAACATGTCCGCCATACACGACTGCTTACCAGAAAAGCGTCATAAACTACGAAACAAGCTTGGCAGTAGGCCTACGTTTTGGATTTTTCATAATTCCGTCAAATATTGGCCGATGGTGATATGAGTCTACAAGTTTTTCGTTGTTTTTTTCGTGAGCTTTTGCATACTAAGAATTTCAGGTTGATAGCTTTGGTCGTTCTCAGTTTATTCAGCAAAATAACAAAATCACGTGTTGGAGTAAGAAGTTTTATATAGGCTATAGCAACCACTCTAGAAAAAATGGGTAAATAAAACAAAAATGTTAACTTGAAACTCTTTGAAGTGAAAAATGTCCGAGGAGCAAAGCTTTTTTCTTCTTTTTAATAAGAAACTAACAGTTTATTAAAAAAAATAAATAACCGGAAGACCGAAATAACCGGATCTATGATAAATCTATGAAAGTACATGAAAAGCCTATTTTGTACAAAAAAACAGGTAAGTGTGTTTTTTTAATAATAGCGTCTCACAAATGCAAGAATGCAACGCTTTGAAAATATTTTACACAGAAGATCAGGTAAGAGCATAGGGGTATGCGAAAAACTAATCCGTGCGTAAAAGCTTATTTATGAAGCTAGTAAAATGAAGTAAAAACGTTAACGATTATCATTACCAAAAACGATATTGTGGCACTTGCCTGATAGAATTGAAGTGCCAAATCCTTCTCCACCCCTCCCCCCTCCCCTAGTGATCTGCCGCCGAATCTTTCTGTCGCATTATAATTTAATTTTCAGTACCAGAAAACGTTGGTTTAATGTCTTGGGTAAGAGAAGCAGTAGCTAGCCTGATATAGATACATACTTGACTTGAACAACAACAATTAGACGCCATTTATAGTCAATAATTTGAACTTGATGGGTGAAGCACTAGTGTGGGAAATTTGAAATTAATTGTACGTTGGTTATCAAAAGTCATTATGAACATATACAGCTATCATAAGCGCAAGACGAGTCAGCAAGACATGCAAAGTATAGTTCTAACATGAACTATATACAAGAAACCACGTGTCTTTTTAAATATGTGTATTGTATCAAACCTTACATGTTTTTTCTTGTTTCACTGATTTTAGGGATAGTCTCTTCTTTTCTTGTTTCACTGGTTTTAAGAAACGTTCTTGCTTTTCTTGTTTAGCTGATTTTCGGGCTTTTCTTGCTTCATTGATTTTACGAATTTTCTTGTTATTTTGTTGTTTCGCTAGTTTTTGAGCTTTTCTTGTTTTCTTCTTGTTTTACTGATTTTATGGCTTGTATTGTTTTTTTCTTGTTTCACTGATTGCTGATATTCTTGTTTTTCTTGTTTCACTGATTTTAAGGCTTTACTTGTTTTCTTCTTGTTTCACTGATTCAAGGGCTTTTCTTGTTTCCTTGTCGTTTCACTGATTTTAGGGCATTTCTTGTTTTTATCGTATCACTGATCTTATGGATTTACTTGTTTCACTCACTCGCTACGTTGAGTTAATTGTATTCCTAACAACGCTTGGAACGATGGAGCCACGTTTTTTAGCGTTTATTTTTGTCAAATAGATTCTCCAGCTAACCACAAGAATTTGCCAAGTATACAGTGGCCAAAATATCGTATATACACGCAACTCGGCACCAAAGAATCGACACTGAACGTTTTGTTACCATATCCAAAGAGTGTACCGTTAACGACAGAACGCTGTTGTAACCGAAATCCAAGAAGCCAAATTGGCATCGGTTGTTGGGAGAGGTAGATTTCACATATTACGGTTTCACCTATTTCTACTAACAGGTGAAATGACCCCGTTCACGCCTGAATGCTTAAAGGTGCTTGGGTCTATTACACGGAATCTTGGATGGGGTCAGAAGAGTTCGGAACTGGACGATAAACGTGGACAGGGAGCCAGTCACACCGAGTGGGTTCCACGGCGATTTTCTACTCGCTCTGTTCCGTAGGTAAAAATTACTACGCAAACCTGGCGTAGCTTGGCATTCCTAGCTGAAGATTTGCTTAGTAAACATTCCATAATGCTCGATAGCCGATAATATATGATCCTAGTCAATCGCTCACTCATTAGGCGTCGTCTCGCTTCGCTCAAACAGATAGATATCTTCTTGGCATCCGCCACACGCCGAAAAGCACAACGATTAACAAAATAAAGTAATTTATTGCTCAGACTTTTGAGCCTTTTTATCTCATTCTTAATTAAATTATGCCAGACTAGGTATTAAACTTAATAGAAAATTAAGAGGGGGGTGGGGGAGGCCGCACCATTTGCACAATGGTGAATCCGCACCAAGAACTGAGTAACACAAGTAACGAATAATAAATTACTAACTAAAGGGTTAGGCGAAGCAGATCTTATCACTGGTATCGTGGTAATACAAGATAAAGCAGTGGATACAGTGCTTCCACTCCTCGCTTACAGAATTTCCCTGAGTAAAGACAAAATTTCCCTTTTTTTTGTCCCTGTGCCAAAAAAAGTTCCTTTATTTAAATTCCACTCATTATACCACTCATTTTTACCATTTCCTAACTTTCAAAAATTGAAGGGCCCATTTTGATGACACAGGAACGCCAACTATAGACGTAAACTGAAAATCAAATTCAAACGACTACTTATTAGAACTAGTCCTCCTGCCATTCCTGCTAGAAGGGAAGGATGTGGATGGACCCGTAAAAAGAAGCACTGCCACAATTTTCGTGAATTTAGCATTAATAAGCCTGCAACAGACGAGATATAAAACACTAACCCAATTGGGAATTGGGGTTAGTGTGCGCGCAGCGTAACTTCAGTCCTGCAGGCATATTATGAACGGCTACATCTTCCTGGGGGAAGCGGCTTTCATCGACGGCCGCCATTGTTTTTTGTAACCATCTAGGATATCAACAAGGTGCTCTGCTATCGAAAACATACAATCGATTATCTGTATTCGTTCAGGGGCGAACTCAAGATAGGCCGCAGACACTTTAGGTAAGGGTTTAAAATGTTGTCATGCGTTTGTTGGGTGTAAAAGCATGTGGGCTCACGGGAAGTTTCGAGAAATAGGGGTCTGGATGGGGAGAAGATCGTGAGTCACTAGAGAAAAATCGCAAAATGCAAATAAAATCCAGAATTTCCCCATTATTTCCTTTTTTCCCTGTTTAATACATTTTTTCGCTTTGAAGAGTTTTTTTCCCCTAAAAAGGAAAAAAAATTCCCTGTTAGTGGAAGCACAGAATGGCAATAACGCTTTATTCACTGCGGCTTTCTTATCTAGAGTCAGTCGTTGAGCTAGCTACAAGGGGCACTGGATATATGTGGAGGTAAATAAATTAGCGTAGTTTGTCATGCCATTGCTGTGAAAGCGGATTTCTTGGATCCAAAAATGCCCAGTTTTTTTTATATGTCGGCAGCTGGTGCAATTTTCAGCTAATTAAATCTTTTCTTTCCGGTTTATAACCTTAATACATGATTCCCAGCGTAAGGGATTGGACAAAACAACGTTTTTCAGGCCTCAGAAAGCCGCTCACAGCATCGGCTTATAATTATAATTCATGGATCAAACCACACACATTTTGCATTAATTGGAAATTTATGGGACAGCCAAAAATAAAGTATTCTAACTGCAAAAAACTTCAAAACAGAATGATTGAAATATTGTTTGCCAAAAAAAGATTTGCTTTCTACTACACACATTTTTCAAAAAATGAAGATTTTAAACATAAAGCAGCTATACAATTATTATGCCATTCTGTTAAAAAAAATCTCGCCATGTAAAATAGACGACAAGCCATTATGACGGACAAGAAATATAAAAAAAAAATACTATGCTTGACTCCACGGAAAAAGCTGAGACACTTGTGAAATCGAATTCTAAAAACGACAGGCATCTGAGATGCGTAGAATCAATTGCCATTCGACAGCACGATATTGGTGGTGTTTCGCTAATGAATATTCAAGGACCAACATTTCCCCGGGTCGAAAACGTCATTGGCAACGACCTGAAGCAACAGCTTGGCAGGAAGTGGAAGCTAGTTGAGCTCAAGAGTATGTTGCCCACCAAATACGGGAGGCCGCGAGGAGCGTCGGTTACAAATTCGAAGCAGACGACAAAGATGTAGGAACACACGGAGGCCAAAAACTTTCGTCGGAGTGCCTGAGGATGATGGCAGCCAGCCACCGAAAATTAGCTGGACATTAAAAAGTGTCCTCGTTGTGAAAATGAGCGGAAATTTTCTACATAGTTCCAGTAATTATGACTAATTGTGACGAGAACTTTCACAGTAAGGTAACGAACGATGTTTTCCTATAACATAAACGTTCTTGATACGTGTTTTTGATAACGAAAAAGGTTAGTTTGGTGGTAAGTTACTGTTATATTTTGAGCAATGTATTTTGGTAATTGTTACGAAAACTCCTTTCGTGTTTGTGGAGGTGGCGTTAATATGACGTCACTTCTTCCAGCATGGCCGTCTCCTTCGTTTAATTCTTGGCCTGAACCGGAAGTAACTTTGTAACGTGAAAAATGGCCTCTTAGTGCTTCTTGTCCTACCAAAATTATCGGTCTTCTTTGGACAGAAAAACAAAGTCGTTGAAATAGTCTTCTCAGCCTTTCGGCCGTAAAGAAGGCTAAAACGGACACTAGTTCAAGAATTGGCTGCATGGGTTCAGGACTCGGTGCGAACGGTGAAACAAAGAGTAGATTTGTGTTGGCGACTTCTCCTATGAACAGCACCTGGTTAAACGAAGAGAAAGAAGCTAAAGGTAAGTGGCAAATAAATATACTCCGTCGTCCTTCCAGGGACGGATGCTACGACGGGAACAATTTACCTGGATTGGTTAATGATTCGAATACGTATCGCGGGGAAGCAGTGCGAACGAGAGCAATGCTGCTTGCAATGACCAGTGTTGTGGGAAAACTGTTCTTTTCGAAATTGGGTCCTTTTTAACTCCATTGTTGAGCCAGTTAAGACAGCTATAAAACGAAGAACTGAAATTAATTTACGACAGTAAAAAAAAATTTAGCCATGTGACATGCCCTTGCGGGTAGAAAATTGAACCCAATGTATGGATTGTTACTGATTTTCGTAAAATACTGCATGCAACAAATGTCAATCGTCGTTTATTCGGTTAGGGACATTCAGGGACTTTTTTACAGGGGCAGCTATATTTCTAAAATTATGAGGGGGGGGGGGGAAGTGCGGGGGCGGGGAACAAAACCTGAGAGACAACCAAAATTTTTCTTTTTACAGTGTTTATGGTGAAGTTATGGTCAAAGTCTTGAAACTCCCCCCCCTCCCCCACCATAGCAAAAAAAAGTTGTAAAAGAAAAATATACGTGAAAATATTGGGGGGGGGGGGGAGAATTGGGGGAGCCCGTAAGCTGTAAAAGTGAAAATCCGCAACTGGCAACATCACTAAAAAATGTACTGAATTATGCTTTCAGACAATCGCGAAAATTGCTAGTGATAAGAATGATTCGACGCGTAAATACCCCTCGGCTTAAAAGCGTGGTGCGGGCGCCGCCTCCCCCCCCCCCCCCCCACCCCCGGCTCGATGCCTCTGCTGGCTCCGAAGAGTCTAGGACTGGAATAATCGCATGACAACACGGTACGGAGAGAATTCCCAGTTCAGACAGCTGCAACCAGAGAACAACCTGGGATTCCACTTTAGATTTTTTTTTTAAAATCACTTCGTATTCTAGTTGAAAATTATTTCGCATATAGTTTGGCCTTACTCGATGTTTGACGATTGCGTAATATTCCCTAGACCACCAAAATTGCGATCCCTCCCCCTTCGAGACCCTGAAAAAATCTGGGTGCCCCCCCCCCCCGAGGACTCAGGGCCAAAAAAAGATGATCCCCCCCCCCCCCCCCCAGGGATGGGTCGGTTTCATTTTTTTGATTTCGGTTCCGGTTTCCACACTCAAAAACCTCGGTTTCGGTTTCATTATCGATTTTTGCCACCATCCACCCCAACCAGATTTTCCTAATTTTTTTTCTTGCAACAGTTGTATTACTAGCTTCAACTTGCTCCTGCTTTCACTTTCAGCAGCGTCATAGACCGTGGGTCTAGCTGTGGCACCATTTTCCTCTACTATTTTCGTTTTAATAGCTAGGAGCTTTGCTGCCATTTATATATTGAAAATGATAACTATTTAAAAAATGTAAAACAACAAATCATTTTTTGATTTTCGAACACCGTACGAAAAACCGACACAAAACCCGAATCGGTTTCAGTGTAAGTTTTCAGTAAAATTTGGTTTCGGTTTCTGTTACCGACCCCTCCCGACCCCCCCCCCCCAAAAAAAAAAACGATAAATGCGCTTTTTGTATGCCTATTGAGGCTGTCTGCAGATATTTCCTGTCGCCAAGATTAGTGCTATAGCCAAATATTAAGTAAACTCCACACTGAGGACGCGTTTAGGCAGTGACTCGCCTTTGCATTCTCGCAGCTAGAACTCAATCGCGATGGCAAAGGTGACATTGCCATGGTAACAACGCTAAGTGGATTAGCTAAATCCGACATCGTTTGAGTAAATACTTGCAGTCTTATAATCCGTGCCAATAATGTAAAGAAGTCTTCATAACGAAACAATTTTCTCAAACGCTTCTGAACTCACGTTATTTGCTGTTTTCGTTGCGAAGCGGCAGTCATAAAACCGCCGCCATGTTGGAATTTGAGGTGATTTCTAGCTTCTAGCTGCGAGAATGCAAAAGCGAGTGGTTGCGTAAACGTGCCCTGACAATTTGTCACTAGCTGTAAGGAAAAGTGCCTCGTTTTTAACGAAAAGACACGTTGGGTCAAAAATGTTCTATAAAACACCGATGTTCCTTACACACATCTTGTATCTAGTTTCGTACGATATTATGATGAATACACTGTTTGCTTCATCCGTAACAGTCAGCTCCTGATAGACAGAAGAAGCCGGGAAACCAGGAGATGTGGCTTTTCTACAGTTTGTTGAAGAAAACTATACAGTGGTACTATACTAGCATCAAAACCAGTACCTTCCTAAAGCACCGAACGGAGCGAACAGAACGCACCACTGTTAGAGACAGTTTGGCTCCAAACTTGACGTCGCGCGTGCGCAGTGATGTTGCGTTAGCCACTCAGTACCTACATAAACTACAATACGTACAGCTCAACAAGCTCAGCAGAGTATTCGATACGTCATACCTTCTCCGCGACCAGACCTGGCTAATGGATTTGACCAGGATTGGCTAATCGATGTGACCAGGCGAGAGCAATGCCAAATTGCGAACCATCTCAGGGAGGTGGTTTGCTGGGGTGAAGTTTGAGCATGCGCGAGGTAACATTTTTGCCGGAAACAAAGCCATCGCTGACGATGTTGACGTCAATCAAGCCGCATCAACACGGATATTAGCAGGGAATGAGCCAAGCTGTCACCATCAGTGGTGCGTTTGGTTCGCTCTGTTTGGTCGTTTAGGAAGGTACCGCTTGCACACTCGCTTCACGGTCGGTTTGTAGATATTTTGACAGCTGGAAATGCCATTTTGCTGGTTCAAAAATGACTTTTCTTCCAGTTTGAACAGTTTTTTTGTGTGAACTCCCCTCTTGACGTACAAGCGCCTCGAATCGAAAGGGTTAAAAAAAATACACGCCCCCCCTCCAACTTCCTACCTCCCCCCGCCCCGAGATAAATAATGGCCGGTCCCTTAGCAAGTTACTTGGAGGATTGTAGCGCTTCCAGCCGAAGCCTTGGCGCCAGAACGCTTGACATGGGATAAGCGCGTAAACCCTACAAACGACTAGACGATCTACCAATCAGAAACGAGGTTTGTAAAGAAGATGGGTGGGGGATCGGGAGTTTTGGGGGGCGGGCGTTGCGTTAATTCATTGAGTGTCTTGGATGAGTTGTGTTGAGTTTCGGGGCTGTAAAATCCTACAAGTCAGGCCGCTAATAATTAATTCAATGGTTTTGAGGATGGTACTAAAAAAAATGATGTGGGAGAGTGGTGTTTTTTTTTTTTTTAACTTCTTATACGCGGCTTTTCCGATGCGGCGATGGCTGTTCTTTTTGTGTGTGTTAGGGATCGGTCAATAGTTATGGGGGGGGGGGGGGGAGGATGAAAATGTGACCAACAAAATTACGTGACCCCCACCCACTTGCTACCACTGATCTTGACAGAGGATAACTGCAACGGGTGCTCCGCTGGGATAACTTAAGAAGACATATACTTTTACTCATTTAACGCTCGTTCATTCTGCACGATCATCTTTAAACCCGTTTAAAACGTAATTACAGTGAGGTTTCTTTATATCTGTATCATCCCAAAAGAATTACGTTCGAATCAATCTCAATTACAACCGTGATGTACTACAAGCCCCCGACAAAAAACCCCTACTCGATGCAAAACAAGTATTAATCTTTTTTTTTTTTTTAAACGATCGAAACTTTTATTATTTTTAGTTTTTGGCTCAGCGTCCATGCGTGGTGTAAAGAAGCAGTCAGGCGTGGGTGGGAAGTTATGGAGAAATCGACGAGGGGGAGGGGGAGGGGGGTTGGTGAGGCGTGGGTGGGGGGTGGGAGCTAGGTAAGAACGATTACATACGAGTGTAATTACTTCTAATGATATCGAATGATTTAATAAAAGTAAACGGGCTAATTCGGGTCAATCGCTACGCCCGTCAATCAAACCCAAAAGGCTCATCTACGCCCCCGCAAAGCGGGGCGTTCGTTTCAAATGCCAGTATTTTTAGCCGACTGCATCGATTTGCGAAGAGCGTCCCTTTACGGATCCTTCCACCCCCCTCTTTACCGTGAAATAGGCTCAGTCCGACTTCCGCCGGGGAAGCTGGCAGCCGAGGCAGTCGTCGGCGTTGCTCACTGGTCGCGCGTCAGCCTGACCTAGCCAACCACACCACTCCAATCCGAGGCTGCTTGTTGTGAGTGCTATAAAGCTTTGTTGTTGAGCGTACCCCCGCCGGTTGGTTTCCCTGCTAGCCATGCAGCGAGCAAACGGACTATTCGGCCCCGGGCTAATTTGCCTACTACTGCTCCTCGTGCAGATTGTGACCCTAGCAACGGTTGCTAGCGCTCGGCGCAGTGGCGGTGGCGGTGGAAATAAACATCCCGATGGTGGTACGGAGGACTTCGAGTTTGAGGAAGAAACGCAGGCCCAGAGACGAAGAAATCCCCGAATTCAGGTTGGTGACATAATGTTTGTTGATCATTTTTTTTAATGAGACGCCGGACAGTTTTGTCGGCGTATCGTAAGGACACATTCGACGCTGCTTGTTGATGTCCCACAAGCACTTTGTGGCCTCCTCATAGTTTTTTTTTTTTTTAAATAAATGTCTTAAGTCCTAAATCGACCAAGACAAACTAATGCTCGAATGAAAACTTCAATTTGGAAACTTACAGTTGGAGACTTAAATTTTAGAACTACTCGCCAAAACTGCGACTAGGCTGACATTCAGGGTCGGATTAAGGGGCGGATTGTTGTGGGTAGTGAAGGAACGGGCCACAGGCCGAAAAGAGGCCTCAAGGGTGCCTCACGATTATGGAAAAAATAAAATAAGGTACTATTTTAATTTAAAAATATTAATTTTACTGTTTTTACCCCCCAAATTAGTGTTTTTCTCTTTTTTTTGCGGGACTTGTGGGGGGGGGGGGTGGAGTATGGGGGTACAATAAATCAGCACCAGGTCTCTGCGAGGCTTAATTCGGCGTAGCTGACATTTTAATAGCCATATCTACGAAACCGTGATAGGGTTTATAATCAAGCTGGAAATGCTACTGAAAATGACTGGAATTATTTACTTTGGCCCATTTCCAGTCCTTGAAAAAGTATTGAATTCTGACAGATGGTAAACACCAGGTTGGAAAGCGTGGATTAACTGACTGTAATGTTCAAGTAATAGTTAGTGTCGGATTGGGCTGCGCGGTAACCCGAGGATCCTCAGTGAGGTTTCCCCCCCTCCACTACAGGAGGCCCTTATTCCAAAACAAAAAATATTAAAACAAATTGATGAATTTCGATCAGAATTGCATCTAAGTTGCTCGAAAACGTTTTAAATGCATGCCAATTTCTTAAAAATATGCTAGGGTCCAATGCTCTGCCTCCCCCCCCCCCCACCTACACTACAGGATGCACCTGTTTCTTTTCGAAACATTTAAAATGAATTCGTACGAAAAATCTAATTTCTACGTTTCATGAAAACGTTTCAAAGTAACCCATTTCTTAAAAATACGCTAGTTGCTAGGGCTGCCGGGGTAGCTTGGAGCGCTTCCCCAGATCTCCACAGCCAGCACTCCATCCCCCCCTCTTCCACCGCAAGTAATGGGGCCCGATACCCCTCCCAATCCGACACCGAATACTTAGGAGTTTACTGCTAAGAAACATTATATGTATATTGTGTACGTAAGTCAACTAAAATCATTCATTTTACGTTCCGGCACTTAAAAAAAAACTGCACAAAACCCAGGCAAAACTATCCCTTAGGCTACATGTTTGCTAATGTGTGTAACTTTTCAATAGTTTCTACTATTTGGGTTGCTATCGTCAGCAAATTTTTAAAAAAAGATAAATTTAATGGAAAAAAAATAGAAAACTGAGCTTAAAATTTGGCGTGTAAAATAAAACTTCTCTGCCTACCTGTGAAAAAAAAAGGTGGGAAAGATGGAATTTATTTTAAGTGACAGTACGTACGAACTCTGCAAGTCGGAGATAAATTGTTCATGGCGTTGTCTTCAGATTTAGAAGAGCGACGCTATAACTATTTCCACAAGAATACTAGCGATTAAGGAAAATAATTATACAAGCAACAAATGCATAATTTGAAAAACCCACGCATCGGTTTAAGATGCGTTTATCTTTCGCTTCGCTCGCTCTATAAGCGTCAACCCGTCTGTAGTTTCTGCGATGTGCGTGCAGAGTGTCACAAAATCGATGTAGCACTGCTTATTGGGACGCAAGGTGTTTTCAGTTATGCTCACCGTTCGTACATCACATTCCTCAGCACGTCTGTATTTCGTCTACATCTTCCAAACGTACGTTTAATTTGTTCGTCTGTATACTAAAGTAGTGCCAAATGAAAGACTGAGCCACCAACGCGAAAAACACGTCTTAATGGTCGCTTTGCAAGCTCAATCTGCGCACCTCGCTTCAGAAACGCGTATTTTCGACAACCTTCTAAAACTTCCGGGTTGGTGTTTTCCGCATCTGACCATTCGAAGTCAACCAATTATCATATCGATGTGTCGTTTTGCTGTACAAGATGTAATGCAAAATATCTCATCGTTCATGGTTTTTTTCCCATTTTTTTTTTGCAACAAAGTTACTTTTGACATCGCGAACCAGTTTTTAGAGCAATTTTTCGCGTGTTTGAGGGTAAACAAAAAATAATAGCCAAACGAATACGGTTTCAGCAAGCAAAATAGCAGAAACGTGCGATTGTTTGGGGCTCCATTTTACTGAATGTTAGACACTCGGGTCTAGGCCTATTTTTGCTAATTGATCATTTAATACCATTTAGCTCTCACCCACAAAGATCTCTAGACAGACTGTTTCGCCCCTGTTTGGGCTCGTCACTATAGAATGCCTTGCGGGTCGGGGCCCGGGTGTCTAAGGACGCATTTATTCAACGACTCATTTTCACATTCTCGCTGCACTAAAAGCTAGACCATCTGATATTCCAACATGGTGGCGGATTGAGCTCTGCCGGGTCGCAGCGAAAACAGTCAATAATGGAGTTCAGAAGTGACTGGAAAATCGTTTCGTCAGGAGGAATTCTTTATGTTATTGTCACGGATTGTAAGACTTTACAAGCATTTGCTCAAACGATGTCGGAATCAGCTAATGCAGTGAGCGTTGTTACCAAGGCAACGACGCATCTGCCATCACGATTAAGGGTACATTTACTCACACGACTCGCCTTTGAGCATTCTCGCAGCTAGAAGCTAGAAAGCATCTGAAGTTCCAACATGGCGGCGGTTTTAGCTATGCCGGCTCGCAACGAAAGCAGTTAATATTTAAGTTCAAAAGCGACTGGAAAAATAGTTTCGTCAGGAGGAATTCTTTGTCTCATCGTCACGGATTGTAAGACTTTATAGTGTCCGCGGCCTATCTTGAATTCTCCGCAGAACGAACACAGATAATCGATTGTACGTTTTCAGTAGCAGAGTGCCTTGTTGATGTCCAAGATGGTTACAATAACAATGGCGGCCATCGATTAAAGCCACCCCCTCCAGGAAGACGTAGCCGCTCACAAAATACTTGCAGGACTCAAGATAACGCCGCGCACACAATACAAGCATTTACTGAAACGATGTCGGATTTAGCTAATCCAGGTAGCCTTGTTTACCATGGCAACGACACCTTTGCCATCGCGATTAAATTCCAGCTGCGAGAATGCAGAGGCGAGTCGTTGTGTAAACGCGCCCCCCTTACAGTCAGTAGAATGGAGCTTCAAAGAAGCACATGTTTCTGCTGTTTTGTTTTCTGAAACCGTATTTAATTGTCTGTTACCATTTTCCCCTACCAACCCAGCAATCATAATCATCCACAAAATATTCTCTACTGACGAGCCCAAACAACGGCGACACAGAGTTTTTCTAAAGATCTTGTGGGTTAGAGTTAAAAAAACAAAAACGTAAAAACAGTTACAGCGATGAAAATAGGCCCACTTGAAATGAAATTATTTTGATTACCCTTTATTTAGCGCTACTTTCAAGTTGGAAGGTACCTTGCTTCCGGAGGAGTAGAGGTAGAAACACGGACACACGTCCTAAGCTTTTAATTATGGAGGCTCAGCCGTATTGTTCGTTTCGGTCCACTCTTAAGGTTGATAAGTAGCAGCAAACTTGAATTTGGCGAGAGAGTAGACATATTCATTCATACTTCACGGTGTCGAGAGTTTTTTTTTT
>JAHWFP010248337.1:106801-141776 GCA_023313725.1 Lithobius niger
GGGGGGGGGGGGGGGGACTTGACAATTCTACGCCCTCCCACCGCAATTTTATGCCACCTCAGCAATTTTAACCCCATTCTCCCCACCATGATGGAAGAATACAGTCCAACTCTTAAACTAAAACGAAACCGATAAAAAAAAACGCAAAATTTATTTTTACAATTGAACAATTTTACAATTTTTTTGCGTCCTCTTTCTTGGGGGAGTGGGGCCCTCTTCCGTGCTAGCCACGTCCCTGCCCCTGTGCTGATATGTATACGACATCTTAAAGGTACATGCACCCACGTATGAATCCTGTACGACTCAGTTTTGCGACATTAGTTCAAACGTTTGTAAATGTTGCCAATACACAGATTTTCTTGTTTTTTCTTGCCTGTGCGATAATTTTGCGACATTTTAACTCTAACCTGTGTAAAGCTTGCAAACGCTAGTCTGAACGGGTCGTACGACGCACCGGAAGGATTTATGTTCCTTTAAGATTAGTATGAAAGATAGAGCTTATATCTGGACCTTTTCCCCTACTTGCTAGGGAGTACAGTAATATTATGTTTCCATTCCACTGGATGGCGGCACTCGTGGACATGTCTGTACTTCTACAATTAGACCTATATTTGAGTACTGATAGGCCTTATAATTAGCGTTAGCGAATTTTTACTAACAATTTCTTAAGTACAGAAAGGTAAAACTAGGCCTTTTGCGAAGTAATTTTCACTTAGACATCAGAAAACCACAACTTGATCCCCTAGGTGATCTCGACTCTAGGCGCGATTGGCTGAATTCGACGGATGTTGATACTGTCGTTGAAACTTGATGGGCGCACACTAGTGTGTGTCTTATTCTGAAGTGTTGAACCAACAGAATTTGAACATTAAAGACCGACCAGCCTTTATGAGGATTACCAGGTACTAAGGGGAGGGACAAACAGGAGGGGGAAGATGAGGAGGTGAGAAGAGGAGGGGAGGTGAGGGAGACGAAAAGGGGAGAGGAAGAAGAAAGGGGAAAGGGGAGGAGGGAGGGGAGGGAAGAATAGGGGAGGGGAAGAAGAAAGGGGAGGAGGGAGGGGAGGGGAAGAAGGAACGGGGAAGGGGAGGAAGGGATAACAGGGGGAAAAGGAGGAGGCGAGAAGATGGGAAAAAAGGGTAGGAGGGAAGAAGCGGGAGGGAAGACAAGAGGGGAAGGGGAGGGGGGACTAGGGGAGAGGAGTGTTTAATGCTCAATCAAACGAAATATTCTCACGTCAGTGTACGAGGTCGGGTCGGGGCCACACCTTCTAGCATTGTGAACGAGTAAAATCAAAAGGTTAGTCAACAGTTAAATATTGCAAATGTGAAGTACTTTCCTAAAAAGACTAAACACGGGGAGAGGCTAATGTCGGGAAATTCAATCCACCGTGCAGCATGCACGGGTCCGGCTTAATTTCAGAATAGGAACAACACTCCTTTTAAAACATCTTTGCAGTAACCTATTGACGTCCTTACCAGCAAAACCCATCAAACAGGTTAAAAACTACTAAAAAAAACGAGAAAAACCGGTGATTACCCGGATAAGATCGACGCTAATGCAGTCATTGAATCTTGACGGGCGTACACTAGCGTGTGTAAGACTGAACAAACCAGACAATTACACCACGAAAGTCGATCTTGTGAGGATGTAAGAAACTAAAATGGAAAAAAAAATACCAAGACAGAAAAGACACCAGGAATCGTCGGGCCGCTTTTAGGCTGTCTGTCTGTTTTTTTTTTTAAAACCCGTATTTTGAGGTTTATTATTTATTGCCAGAGGTATTGATTGATTCATTTAGGTGTACTGAAAAGAACGAACCTTTAAAAAGCAACCTTAAAATTTAATAACTATGTCCATTAGATAGAGAGGACTCAGAATGTACATTTTTCGGTCTGATTGCGAAGAAAACAAAAATTGTCAAATATTCAGGCTCAAATTGCAAAGAGCTTTGGTTAGTTAAAAATTTGCTAATTCTAAGTTTTTATTTATTTAAGTTTTCGTTACAAACTCAAATAAACACTTAGAATTAATTCATATCTTATTATTGTGTGCGCGGTGCATCTTGAGTCCTGCAAATATTTTGCGAGCGGCTACGTCTTTCTGGATGGGGTGGCTTCGATGGCCGCCATTGTTTTTGTAACCATCTTGGATATCAGCAAGGCACTCTGCTACTGAAAACGTACAATCGATTATCTGTGTTCGTTCTGCGGAGAACTCAAGATAGGCCGCGGACACTATAATGGGTTGAACTTCGATCTGTATTTTTACAGGACCTTGACGGAAAACATGGAAATGTCCGGGGATATTTCAGGATGTATCAGGCGAACTTTTACGAAGCACTTTTTACGAGAAGTGGTCATCGTGGCTGCTGGAGGTTTGCGGATCTGGTCGAACCCCTGGAAAGGGTCCCCCCCCCCCTTGGCAAAGTTCCCGCCAGGACTGCTGGCCAGGGCAGTATGAGAGGCTACCATGCTCCTTCAGCGGCTGTGGGAACTATTCTGACCAATTCTGGACAATATTTCGGCCCCTACGATGATCGTAGGTTTTTTTCGTGGGGCCGTGGAATGCACTGCCTGATGTCATTGTCCTGGCTCCGTCATTTGCTGTTACAGTCTCAAAAATGTAAATCCACGGGTTGGCTCTCCCTTTACCAGATATTACTTATTTCTTTAAAAAAAAAGTCTGGTAATGTTCAAAATTGAGCCAGTTCAGCTACACAAGCATTATATTCCTTCGGCTGACTTAAGGCTCAAAGAATTTAATAAAAAAATAAAAAACTTACCAGGTTTTTAAGAGTTAAAACTTACTCAGAAAGCTTGAACATTTTGAATCTTGACTCTCTCGAAATGAGAAGACTTAAATTCGATCCAGTTTGACTTTTTCAATGTTGCATGGACTAACTGATGTGGATACCAACCTTTTTTTCTCGATAAGGGAGCGTAAGCATACAAGTGGTCCAGAGACGTCAGGAAGGATAAAAGTTGGAGGGGTGTAAGCCAGAAATTTACCGACATAATTTTCCATCTAGCTAAAAATTTATGTAATTTTACCGTCTGATTTGCCGACTGACCAAAAATTATGTAATTTTGCCGACTGACTTACCAACTGGCCAAACTTTGGGAGGGTATGACAACCCCCCCCCCGAACTCCCCATAAAAACGTCCCTGTAGGGGTCACGCTCTCAAGTTAATTGTGAAGAAAGCCCGTCAAGAGAGACTGTTACAAATATTATTTTCCATCCCATGTTGTGCACGGGGCCCTGGAATGCACTGCCTGCTGTCATTGTCCTGGCCATGGAGGAAAGATTAGGAGGAGGGGAAGCTCCGGGCTTTTTGCGTGAGATCGGCGACAGTGGCGCCGTCCGACGGTTGAAAGGATGAACTACAACAAACATGGCGCCGATCTAGGCAGTTTCGTGAATACGGCTGTAAGGCTGCGTTTATGCAACGACTCGCCTTTGCATTCTCTCAGCAGGAAACTAGAAATCATCTGAAATTCCAGCATGGCAGCGGTTTTAGCTCTGCAAGCTCGTAAAAATTTTTCCCTCTCAGTTGGCTGTTTCCCTTTATCTGCAAAATATCCCTTTCTGCCTAAAAATATTCGTAGTTAGTGGCGGAGCGAAGCGATCGTAGTGTAGCCCTATAACGGATACCGAATTGCAAAATGTTGGTTGGTTGTTTGCACTTTTGTAGTCTGGGTAAAGCCCAAACGAAAGGCCGGATTGGAATGAAATTTGGTACCTCGATTGAAACCCCAAAAGGTACTGCGGAGTTAGAATTTGCCGCAAATCGACCAATTATTACGGAAGAAATTACACTTTTTCGAATTTATTTCTTACACTCACCGTTGTAAATTTGTGATCCTGAATAGTTAATCATGCAGCTGTTTAAGCAACAAAATCATGCAAAATGAGCTAAAAGCATGAAATTTGGTGCACAAGTCATTCTTAACAGTGGAAATCGAATTAATGAAGAAACACCCACGAAATACTCGCCCCCTCCCCCCCCCCAGGGCCCCGCGTCCCCGAGCCTCTTCCCTGATGCTTGAACAACAAATTCTTGTCGATCGAGCAAAGAAAGAAAATGGTACACAAATAACGTTAGCAGTACAAACCGAATCAGCCATGGAAACCGCCTAGAGGCATGAAATATCAATTCGCTCCGCCTGTAATTGGCTCAAATCCTGTTTCCTAGTTATTAAATCAATTGGAATGAACATAGCGAATAAATTTGAAGTAGGTAAGTAAGTTTATTCATCCAACACATATTACAAAATTACCACAAAAGCAAACACTCATTCCACAAGAGCTAATGCTCGCGTGTGGTTTGAGAGCAGCAGAGAAAGAAAAATAATTGAACGAGCACTTTTGCTCACAGAATCGAAGGTTAGGCGCCAGAAGAAGAACAATAAAACAACATTGAAACAAAATAAAAAAGTGCATCGATAAATATATGTATACACAACAAATTATGAAAAGGGAGATAAAATCAGAATACAAAGAGGAGGGAAATATATAAATCAATCTCAAAGAAACCACGAATAAAGCAAAAACAAACAATATTATAGTCAATTTATAGTTAATATAGTCAAAATATAGTCACCAATTGGTATCGTTCAAAACCTCTTTTGAATTGTTGAATCATGTCATAGGCTAATAGGCCATACTTATAGTAATAAATTGCAGACCCCCCCCCAAAAAAAAATAATAATAAAATAAAAGACATAAAAGCTGTAATGTACTGAAAGACAGTGCGTAGTAATTTTTGAATTTTCACTTCCGAACCGACGAAACCGGAAATAGGTATGATGTCACAATCATTCCACGTCATGCAGGGACAAAACCACAACGAAAGGTGCATGGTGCATGTGATTTCCCATGGCTTCCACCTTTCGCAGTTTGGTCGCGACCTCGACTTTTTCTGCTGTCATGCGCTGTCAATGTAATGTCATGTACTGTCATGTAACGTCAATCTCACTAACTGACAGTACACGCACGAACAAGAAGCACTTAACCGTCCAGCGGATTAATTGGTTACTGCTAACGACACTGTAGGAGACTCAAAATAAGAAAGGTATTTGCGACCGCAAAAAATAAAATCCCACAATAATAAAAAAAAAAATCATATTGAGTCGATGAATTTCCCTCCTTCGTCTTTTTTCCTCCGAGCTGATAAAATTACCTAAAATGGGAATTTTTGCTTTTTGTGGGAACCTTCCCCCCCCCCCCCCCCGCACCTCCTCCCGCCCGTTCCGGTTATCGAAAATTAATGCAGAAATTTCCGTGTACCGAATTACGATAGTTGTGTTTGTTGCCGTTAGTTATAACTAACTGACCCCGCGTAACAATACGCCGTTGTAGCAAACAGCCACCTCCTCACGGATATCCTGCTCGCTTCCGGCCGGACGTCATGATCCCTCACCATCATCATTAAGTCTGCTCCGAAGCGAAATATATATAGAGATAATAAATAATAAGAAAACATTTGGTGCGGGGGCACACAGGTCTGAAATGGACCCGGGGGAGGGGGAGGGAGCACTAACGATTATCCCCAGGTTGTTAAGCAACCAAAAAAATCCCACATACGTTCAGATCCACATGTTTTCTTTCCGCAAAACGACCACCCCATGCTCGACTTAACATTGAAAAGACCACGACGTACACTGACAAGACCCGCACGTGATCTTCTTGCTTCAGTGATTATACAGATCGAAGCTTTGCTCCCAACCGATTGGTCACCGACAAACAAACCACAGATCTTGACAGTATATCTCACTTAGAGCAAGCTGTTTGCTTGCATCGAGTTACGACCGTATTAGGGAAATGACGTCACGTTCGTTAATCGCCGGAATTTTACGGCAACATGAAGCTGCTTCTTGCCAAAATTCGGAGTATTAATTATGCCCATAATGGGGCAATGACGCCCCTTTCGCGAATCGCGGATTTTTCGGAAACTCTAAGCTGCTTCACGTCAGCACACGTTTAACTTCTTGGTGAATCAGCGGCATAAAAATGAGGTTTAGGCCTACTTAATACGAAATACCAATGCTGAAGCAAACGACATTACAGGGTTGGGTGACGAAATGCGACAATGGGCTAGTACTGCTACGCGAAATAGCGCAAAACATTGTAAATTATAATCACCGTAAAATCGTAAACATCGAAAATCTCGTAAACATCGTAGACATCGTAAACATCGATGGAGTTAATATATACTGAACAATTTACGTTAAACACTCATTGTTAATGCTTCGTAAATAAAATCTGATGTCGAATCCAGTAAACATCGTTTTGTGGGAAAAAAAATTATTCTCAGACCGAATGCCACTCGTGCTTTTATGAAATCGCTCATTTGTTCGTTTTAAAACACAATTCCTTCCTTTTCAGCAAATTTTCCTCAACCTTTGGTCTCGGGAAATTAAATCTAGAAAAGAAGTTTTCTGCTAAATACACCATCTGTGGCCAAATTATCAGTAACAGAAATGTCTGAAACTGTACTACGTTGCTCGTATTGATTGGGTGGGTCCCCATCTTTTTTAGTAGCATTGTTGTCTTCCTTTGCCGTATTTTTTCGCCTAGTGACCCGGGTAATTTATTCGACTTCGAAACCTTGCGAGTTAGAGAACATTAGGTTTTAATCTGTCAGCAAATTTTGGAGAAAAGCGGGGTAATTTTCTCATTGGAATAGCACGCGTGCGATCAATGGGAACTGGTCTGCCAGCGTGTTTTGATAAGAAGGCTTGACGCGGGAATAGAATTATCAGAATTAGCGGACGGAACGAGCGAATTCCTAGGAGGCGCGTAAGATCCAAGCTGATCCGAGATTGTCAGCCCCGGAGGATTGGTTAAGTTGAAAGAGAAACCTCTTTGCCACCAGAAGAATTAGCATAGCGTAGCGGTGCGTTTCAATTTGCGTTTGCGAAATTGCCGGGCGAGCGAGCGAAGGGAGCGAGGTTTGTTATTTCCCATTTTACGGCATGTTTACGCAAAGTATAATTTTCTCCCTTGCTAGATTTGCTTAGTTAGTGGTAAATTGAGCTGCACGTTTCCCCTTTCAATTTTCAGACGGTTTCACGAATAGTAAAAGGCACATCCTTATAGCCTTATAGCAGCCACGCGCAAATCTCCATCTGCGCATGTTACTATCGCACCGTTTCACGAGACTCGGCGTAGGAATGCAAAGCCAACTGAGATAGTAGCTGCGTTAATCACAGCGAGGAACGCCGGTACTATCACAGTTGGCTTTGAGTATAGTATACGATACGGCATCAAGTTAAAGATTGTGTCGTCACAAACCGGAATGATTTTCGTATTTTAATATCACACTTTATAATTTTTTATCTTATAATTTTTCTTCGGCGATCTATAGGCATAAATAATTTTAATTTTTACAGCATTAGTCTTTTAGGTTTTTGATTTCATGGTGATTATTAGCAAACGATTAAATATTAGTACATGGATTCATTAGAAATGAAACGTCAAGGTTATGGTTAGCGCGCAAAGGATCATATAATCGTAGGATGCAGTATATATAGTTCTCAATATTCAACAGAAAATTTTCTAGATGCCACATTTTAAAACGGATTTTTAGCAAGGAATTGACTAACGGTAAAGAAATAGACATTTGGGGCCGTACTTGACGTGATGGATTGAGAAAAATGTTGCTGGGAGGAATGTACATTTAACATGACAGGGCTACGATAAGTAGATCAGTTGGTTGGAGGATGGAAGGCACCAGGCACGGCGGTGAGTTATGATAACAAGAAACACGGTTCCCACAAACCTGGAAAACCTGAAAAACTCAGGGAATTTAAACTAAGTTTGAAACCCAGGGAAAACGCGAGGAATGATCGGATATATCACTAAAATATTTGGTGAACAATATAGCCGCACTTTTAGGATAATTGTTTATTTGGCATCGCTAAGAATTAATTGAATGGTTCTCGGGAGAGGTAGTAAAAAAAATTGACGCGAGCGGGTGGTGTTTTTAATTTTTTTTTACACATTTTATTCTTGAGTTTTCGGATGCGTGAGATGGCTTTTTTTTTTTTTTTAACCTAACAAACCGAAGTCCGTAGTTTCCATTTTGTTGTGGAGTACAATATCTATTTTTAATGCCAAGTACAGCGTCCAAAAGTTGTCACCTTTGATAACAGTCGTTCGTTATATCCACGTTTTTAGTTATGACTTGTCTCTCTGAACGACTCTTAGATTTGTTTCGAGGTGGTGATCAAGTGAATGGAGCAAAGAGCTGGTGTGGTCATCGGCTCCAGAAAAGTACTGATGCTTGCTCGGATGCGTGATAGGAATTTTCTTTCGACAATGTCATAAAAAAAACGTGAAATAAATAGACACAAATCGCTGGAAATAATATTAAGGAAAATTGGAAATAAGCCAACAGCGAAAATCATACAAGTTTCCATAAAAAAAAAACGTTTCATGTGCTAAGAAAATCCCATGCGTGTGCTCCTGAGACCCATTTAATTAATTTTTAGCGGCCTCAAACACATTATGTTAAGAGATTGTTGTAAAAAAATGTAATCATTATACTTTTGTACTGAAACCTAGAATTTAAATAAATTCGGCTACTCTTTTGGGTAATGTGAGCCTTATCTTCTACCACCATAATTTGCTGGGAGAAAAAGATGAATGCGTTGCAACCAGCATAACAATGTAAAGATGTTGACAATGAGCTTCAAACAATGCCTTCCAAATCGGATAACAATTGTCTACAATGCGATAGAAAGACGTAGTTATTTTGTGGATGAAGGCTTTTAAAACCAAGTTGAATTGTGTCAAAGTTGGTTGAGTTGGTTGGTTGTGTCAAAGTTGTTTTGCAAAGTTGCACTGTTGGTGGAGCTTGGGCCTCTACGGGTGTTTGTGACTCGGGTTTTCCACGGTAAACAAATAAAACTGGTAAATAAAGTTTGAAAAAAATTTCCTTCCTCAAATTACGGTAAATGGCCTGGAAATTGGCCTCAACTAGTGTGGAAAACTTGGAAAACTCAGGAAAATGATTTCAGTATTTTGGTGGGACGCCTCCAAACAATCCCGCAGAGTAGTAGAATTCGCGGGATTGATTCCACGGGATCACTCAACGCCAGCATTCAACAACTTATTTCTGAAATTGGCAAATCAAAAGTGGGCGGGCGCCATGTTGTAACTTCAATTTTCGCTGTGATTCATGTCTGGCCTTAACCCTCGTTGCAGTTCTCACTTCGAGGCCACTTAAATTCCATGAGCAACCGGAATGCCGATCGGGCCTAAATTTTTTTTTTAAACGGCTTTACTCTCAGGTAACAGGACGCAGGTCGAATCTCTCACAACTGGGATTTAAAAGCGGCTCTTCACGTTTGAAAGGTTGGAGAGACTTGAATTGGAGCCACCGTCCGTCATCAGATATTTCCCGGCTGATCGGATATAAAATCTGTCCATCGGACTAAAATTTCACTAAAAAACGGGTAAAAGAGCAAGAAAAAAAATTAAAGTTCACTGGTAACGAAGGTAGTTGGAAGGAAATTCGACGCTTACGGTGCTATTTTCTAAGGGTAATATAAATAGACATAAATCGCTGGAAATAATATTAACGAAAATTGAAAAAAAAACGGGTAAAATAACGGGTTCAGTGAGTTATCTTTATGCCAGTGGAGGATGTGGCCATAGCGATTAAGGCGCTATGCAAGTGATCTGATGGGGGCGAACTGGGTAGCTGGTTCGAATCTGGGTCATGCCACTCCGACGAAACGTAAGTGCATAAAGGTGGCTTACTGAACTACGTTATTTCTAGTGTATGATTTTCGCTGTTGGCTTGTTTTCAATTTTCCTTAATTTTCTTAGGGTGGTTGAAAATGTGTCACAAGGTGGTGGGGCGGGGGGGGGGAGGAGTTGAAGGGACATTAAAATAGGGGAAAATTTGCGTGACGTCAATTGTATAAGGCCTCTCACCTCGTGCCCTAGGTGAAAATTATACTTCATATATACTGGGCATGTTTGGCCTCCTGTGTGCATGCCTAAAACCTGCGTAGCAAATATGCATTAATGCGAATTGTAGGCCTATTTACTCAAATATAGGCCTAATCACACAAAATATAGTTGCACTTATTCAAATATAGGCTTAATCACACAAATCGTAGGTCTAAATAATCAAATGTAGGCCTAATCAAAAAAATATACGTGTAATTATTCAAAAACAGACCTAATGGCACGGCATATTTCCCTAATTATCCAAATATTACAGGCATAATCACACAAATGATAGGTCTGATTACTCAAATATAGACCTAATCACACAAAATATAGGTGTAGTTACTCAAACATAGGCCTATCACACAAAATGTAGGCATAATTACTCAAATATATAGGCCGAATCACACAAAGGCCTAATCACACAAATAAACGCCGTATTACAAGTGGCGCCATCTAGCCGAGTGGCAGCATACTACTGCAGTAGTCCCCATAGCATACACATGTAGGAAAAAATCGTATCAAAAATCGTAGGCTAGGTCAAATCGTATCGATATGTCCTCTATACCCTGTCAGCCTTCACCAGTACAAGTCGCGTTTGCCAGAGATTAGAAAGTTAAGAGATAGCATGCTCGCTGTTGTATGGCGATGCAGGATGGTGCATGAAAGATGTCGAAATCGGGTTCTTAATGCGCAAGACCAACCAAACATACGATTGCAGCAATTTTTACCTTGTAGGTAGTACCAAGTACGTAGTAGCACATCGCTACGCACGAAATTGTTTTCTGTCTTGTTAGGGTTTTAAAGGTGGCTTTTCACCTTATCAACTCCTAGACGCAGCACCGCAGAATGTTCGAGAAATATAAAGAAAATAACGGTAATTTAAAAATGGAACAACACTATTCGCAGCAGCGCCGCGATTTTCATAACTAAAACCAGATCACGTGACCCGGCCCATCAGCCAATTGAATGACGGAGAATCTGGAACGCGTATGCTGTGTTTAGAATATAGGCAACGTTATCAAAATGGCGAACAGGAGCTGGGCGACTGATTTGTGGAACACACATTTAGCCTCTGTCGGGGAACAAGTTAGCCTCGCAGCCCCGAAAATCCATTGAATTTCATTATTCTAGAAACGGACCTTTAGGTTCTCTAAGTCGTTTTTTTTCCTTCCTTTCCCTCGCTTTTATATTTCTCAAAATGGCGTCGTCTTTTTCCATATTTTGTTCTGATCTGGCTCGGTGCCTAGTGTCACCCTGATTGATGGGTGTGGGGTCGCAGCGCCATCTGTGCCGACTGAGCGTTCTGGCCTTATCAGATCGGTGCCGTACACCCCCCCCCCCAACTCTCTCCGCCCCCCGCCTTCCATTCTAGGCCCCCAGGGACCCCCTTCGGGTTGCTGAGGGAAGAAGGGCGATCTGATATCGAGGCCCGAGGCACAATGCCAGCCTCCTATTCACCCTTCTTTCAAAATGGGCGGACGGGGAGAAGCCCACTTTGACCCCGTCCACACCCCGAATTTGGAAGTGTTGATGAACATAGGAATAAGCGAGATTTCGAGGGTGTGGAGTGTAATGGGTGTAAGTTGGAAGGCTGGGTGAGGGAGGAAGAGAGCCGGCGTAAAGAGGAAATAGGGTGTCATTAAGCCCTTTCAAAATTTTCACCCCCCCTTATCTTCGCGTGTGGAATGGACGTTTGTTAGAGGGATTGTTTACTTAGCGTTTAAAGGTGCATTCCTCCCACCGCCATTTTTATCCTCCACATCAAATACGTTGCCCTGAGGTCTATTTACTTGTCGTTGGTCAATCCCTTGCTAAAAATCCGTTTTAAAATGTGACGTCTTGGAGATTTTGTGTTGAATATTTGGAGCTAATTTAATAGCATTCTGCGATTATATGATCCTTTGCGCGATTACAGTAAATATTACGTTTCAGCTGTATGTATGCATGTACTAATTTTTAACCGTTTGCTAATGATTACCATGAGATCAAAAATCTAAAAGACTAATGAGGTAAAAATAAGAATTATTTATGCCAATAGATCAGAAAAATAATAAGATCACTAGCCTAAAAAAATTATAAAGTCTGATGTTAAAATACGAAAATCTTACCGGTTTCCGACGACACCACTTTAGTATTCATGCTGTTACGACTACTACGCCCAAGGCCAACTGAGACAATAGCTGCGTAGGAGCGCAGCTACTATATCAGTTTGCCTTGTATCAGTACGCCGAGTCTCGCGAAACGGTGCGGTGGTAGCATGCGCGGCTGGCGATCTGCGCGTGGCTGTTATAAGGCAGGCGGAAAGTTCCTTTAAAGGCACATAAATCCCTCCGTTCTGGCCGCGTTACTCTGCGTCACCTACGCTAAAATATAGTTCAAACGACCGCAGCGCGCATTGCTCTACGACACTAGTCATACTCATTTCGGGGCCGCTGCAACGTGACACATCGTACGACCAAGTCGCAAACTTGAGCGAAGGATTAATTATCCCAGCGATGTGGCGGGAGTATATACCGCTCGGACCGAGCCGTTTAAAACAAGCCTAATAACATTCACGCGCCACTACTGAAATCTGCATCGTACCCTTAGACCAGCAAATGAAAGGTAAATCAGTTTATATAAAACTATTTCCGGTAATGTATCGAGTGAAACTGTTAAAATATACCGGAGGGAGTTATGTGCCTTTAAGCTTTTTCGAAATTATCACCCCTTTTCCCGTGTATCTAATGGACGATTATTAAACAGACTGTTTACTGTAGGGACAGATCCGGCAAACCACTGGGCACTCGTCAGAAGCACTGGACGCATCATGTATACGGCAGCGGACTGCTACTTTACCGCAATAGGCTTGCCTGCTAGGAATGTTTAGGCGCACGAAATTCAATAGTTCGAAGATGGAATTCCAACCTCAAATATTTTAGAAGGTATTCGTGGTTTCTGCAGGCTGAATTTAGCGAATTTTCAAGATCGATGGACCAATAGTATATGAGGAAGGTTGGTCATTCCAAGGCTGACCTGAGGTGGGAGCAAGTGTGGCTCCTGTTCCTAGGCCCGTGTTTCAAGGGGGCCCAAGTTTAGAAATAAAACTGCAACAAGGGTGTTTCGTGTCTTCAGCTGTCGAAGGCAGGCCCTGGGTTAGGACGTGTCCGTGGTACTACTAAGCAACATGAAAAGGCCACAAAAAGTAAAAAAACGAAAACAAAAAACATTTGCCCCCGCACCCGAAGCCTATAAATCCACAGAAAGGCGTGAGGGACCCACAGAAATTTTGGAGCCATAGGCCCCATCAGACCTCTGGGCGGCCCTGGGTCATTCACCTGCTCATTAAAGGCCACCTGTTCA
This sequence comes from Lithobius niger, assembly GCA_023313725.1. Classification (NCBI taxonomy): domain Eukaryota; kingdom Metazoa; phylum Arthropoda; class Chilopoda; order Lithobiomorpha; family Lithobiidae; genus Lithobius; species Lithobius niger. The sequence goes on from JAHWFP010248337.1 coordinate 120,111, forward strand.
CCTTTTCGATATCGTTGCCCACATTCTAAATGCAGCATCCACGTTCCAGATTCTCCGCCATCCAATAGGCTGATGTGGGTCACGTGATCTCGTTTCAGTTATGAAAATCGCAGCGGTGCTGCGAATAGTATTTTTTTTTTTCTGATTTACCACTATTTTCTTTATATTGCTCGAAGATTCTACGGTGATGCATCTAGGAGTGGAAAAGGTGAAAAGGCGCCTTTAAGTGACGTTAGTGGAAGCGTGCACACTGGAGCGCCTTTCTGGTTTAACTTGTGCGCAAGCCGTTGAGCTGCATTGTGACGTCAGTGGAGGCAGCAAAATCGAGAGCCAATGGAAAAGCAATATGCACAAAGCTCGGAATAGACCCCCTCCCCCTCCTCTTAATTTTTAGTAGTGCGCGCAAGGGCGGCCGATCTGTAAGGCTAATGGCTCCGCGCACAACATGGACAACACAACACAACCCATTTGCCATAATTTACCATAGCAAAAGTTCTTTTAGTGTGAAGAATGCAGCAAATAATTACCAATGGCAAAAAAAAAAAAAAAAAAACAAGTAAAACGTTATACTGCGAATTTCACACGCATTTTGAATCAACGCAGTCTCTTCTTTTATCAATAAATAACAAATCCGCGCGTTGTAACGGGGCTTTCCAGATGCACTCGTAAAGATCGATGGTAATCGAACCTGGTTTTTCTATTCTCCAGTGTTTCCAGATTGGAGGTTTGACTAGTATTGGTTAGTAATGGTTAGTATTGGTCTGGTTAGTATTGATTGCCGTTTTCTATAGGGTGTAGAAATTTCTTGGGGTCAAAACGGGATTGAAAAATAATTTATGGGTAATTCTAGGCGGCAGAATTTTTTGGTTTTAGGCTATCTCCGTGTTACCCTGTTACCATTCATTAGTCATTACACTAACCTAAGGAATTTTTGCATGACGTCACAAGCGGGAGAAAGAGGGGACTTTGGTTGGTGGTTTGTCACTAGTCACGTGACGTTCAGGCGCAACGATGGGGTGACTTGACCTGACCGATTGTGTTGGATAGTATCATGTCAAAAACCAAAACTGGTAAAAGGGACCGCCAAGTTCCGAATGGTTCGGCCCTTCAAAGGAGTGATATCAACTCAACAAAACATTCGCCAAGTTAATCGCGTCGACTACTATAGTTCGAAGGTTAAATGAAAACTAGAACATTGCTACTGTCGATACCAATGTTCAAATTTTCATTCAACGTCCAAAGCATTATTCGGTGCTATTAAGTTGGCGAATGTTTTGGTTTGTTGATATCACTCCTTTGAAGAGCCGGCTATCGCGATATCGCTTTATTATGGAAATTAAAGCACTAGTGCTAAAACGCAAAACTTACACTCAAACCCGTGACAGTTAGCACCACTACGCAAAAGGTATTTAATTGTTGCTGTCATGGTTATGTTTTATTTTACCTGATTTAACGTGATTTTTAAACCGATTTGCGATCTTTGTATAAGGTCACAAATCAGAAAACCAAGTTTTGCTTTCAGTTTCGCTTTAGGAATAGCCATTTTAACAACGGAGTTACTGCAGTATTTTTCGTATTTATTTTTTATTTGTATTTATTTTTGTTATTATTTTATGGAAAATAGTGTTTTTTTGTGTGCTAATAATGTTACATTTTTTAGGGGTTTTCTAGGGGGGGGCATGGTTTTTTTTGGGGGGGGGGATATTTGCAGGCAACACTGTTTTGCACTCATTACGTTCTCAAGCTGATAAAAACAGCTCGCAGAAGTGCTTGGTGTTTTTTTCAGGTTCAATTCGTGAGGTGGGTAATGATGATCAATATTAAACCGGCCTCTTGTATGGCTATAGACCAGTGACACGACGTAGTATTATTGTATATAACTCTATGCTGGAGCCTTAATGGGATAGCTGCAAGGGGCACTGTAGACAGAAACAGAAGGGCGTCATACTGAAGCCAATGCTGTTAAGAGTGATTTCTTAGACCTAAAACGCGCGATTTTTGTTGTTGGAGAAAACAACGTTATTTTAAGCCTAAGGAATCCGCTCTTCCGTTGTTTTCCCCTCCATTTTTATGTAGTGCACCTTGTAGTTATGCCCTCCAAAACCCATACTGGTGCCAATATGGCGGCAAATGTCACTGCTCTATTGGTAATTTGAATAGCCTTCACGAAGTCTTTAAAAAACGAGCAATGGCTTCGGCGTTTTTTTAGCTTTTGCCTTTGTGGCAACTGAAGGAAATATCCTTTTTATCGAGATCTGAAAGTGAGGGAAGCTAGTGCCCTCCTTGCTGTTCCCCCAATCCCCCCTCTGCCTTCGCCGTCCAATTCGTTGCGGTCGAAAGCCCTGTTTTTACAGCCCGAGTTTATCTGTTCGGGACTTGCTTTTGTGTCAATGGGGGCTACGAGACCAATGGATGGAGTGCGAATTCGTTCAATAGACGTTACGGAAAGGAAAAAAAAAAAGAGGAAAAAAAAGCTTAGGTTTTGTTAGGCATAAGAATGGGAAAGGAGCACGCGCGGAGAAACGCCCTAAGAAAACCCAATGACCTACCCTAAGTGCGAAGGGAGGTGGGTAGGAAAGGCTTTTTGGAAGGCTAGATCAGGGAAAAGCTTTTGGGAGGTTGCGAGCCGGTAAATACGAGGTACCTTTCTGATGCCGCCTCGTACTGAACAGTGAGTGCATTGCATCACGGCCTTGGAGGATAAGGCTTTTTGCCGCTGCTGATCCGTTGTGAAATTTTGTTCTTGCCGTGTGCAGCTTCAAACAATGGAGTGGGGCATTCTGAAATTCAGCTTGAACTGAAAACACCTCTCTCGGAAAGCTCTCGCTTTCTTAACTGTGTAGCTTAATTTTAGTCGTGTCTTCTGTACAGCCGAAACCGCTTGGTAGACTACAACAACGACTTTGTCCGTCCGTCGCCTTTGTCAACTTCGGAACGGTACCAGATAGAGATAAACGGTTTTCACCATTACATTCAGCGTCCACAAATTTTAAAAAACACGGCAAATTAAAACATCGTTGCTTCCTTAACATGCTATCTCGACGTGACTCATGAAATAATAATATTTGATCGCCGCATTTAACCACTCCAGATATGAACAATCTTATGTCAAATCCCAGGTCATCTATAAACGCGCTAGCGCTTCGCCCATCAAGTTCAGATTGTTGGATTTCACGGCATCTAATTATTAGCGTCTGATTGTTCAAATCAATTTTGTCAGTGTCTGGGTGCTGCGGACATAGGGCTTTGGGCAGATGACCAGGAGTGAATAATGCTCGTCAAACCCCTTTGAACCCTTTGTCAGTGTTTGGGCGAAAGCTAGACTACTGCTTCTCTTACCCGAGCCGTTAAACCTGCGTTTTCTGGTATAATACTAAACATTATACCACGACTGTGACGTCACGCTAACACAACGCTACGCTAAATTTCCGTAGGTTAAATCCCGTTAACCAACACCGGAAGTGTGCGTCATCACAAAAAGTGTGGGTTATCAAGTTACCCAACACTTTTGCCAATAACCCACACTTTTGATGCTAACCCACACTTTTGACACTTCCGGATCATGCGACCGGGAACACACACACCAACAACCAAATACAGCGTGCAAAAAAAAAAAAAAAACGCAACGCAGTAAAAACGTACAAACGAATTACTTAAAATGAGTGAAATCCGATCCCTGCAAACTCTCACATGTCTGGCCCATACCTAAGCCTGTTCACACACGTTACCTCTCCATCCCCCACTCCCTCCCTCCCTCCATAAACTGAAATGGAATGACCTTCATTGATACCGATACCTATTACCGTATTTTTTAAAACAATTCTCAAACTACAAACGCACAAAATGAATTACCTACCTTCTCAGAATGTCCTAGCAATGTCACGTTATCCCTGCTGTCTCACATATCGTATTATTCGCGCCAAACACGATAAAAGCTTCGATAAGCACGAGCGAGGTTCCAGCGAAAAATCAAACCCAGCTTGCCAACCGACGCTTGTCTAACTCTCCTCCCCCCCTACCCCCACAAAGTTTGACTCGTCCGTCTAACACACACTTCCCCCTCCGCACTCTAAAATGGTATGACCATCATTCATATCGAGGAAACTGACGATCAACGTTTTCATGAAGCAATTTTTACGAAACACAAACACGTTTTAATTAAATACGAGTTAGCTTGACGTCCCAACCGGGATATAAATCATTTATAGTTTATAACCGATTGGTTATCGATTTTTAACCCACGGCTGAGATGATTTGGCCGGCTTGACATGCAAATTACGTCTCGGTTAAAAATCGATAACCAATCGCTTCTAACCAATAACTATTACTTAATGTGACAGAAACCTTTGGAAATTGCATAGATTGATGGAGTTAACCGAGTAGACAACAGAAAGTCCTGTTTTATTATGCATAAAGGATTTCAATACGAAAAAAGTACCTCAACATCGTTGATTTCGTGCTAATTACTACGAAATTTATTACTAGCTAATTCCATGCAGATAAAATAATTTATGCGACCGATATGGGTGAAATTTCACCTTCAGTTCACGTTTAACTACAATAAGTGCCTTTTATGGTTTGACGTTTGGGAACGTTTTAAATCCAAAGATTGTAATAATTTCTTTTGCTATTTTCGTGGACGTTGGGAACACGCACGCCATCTGTTATTAAAGTAATTGTTCAGGCTGTTCAAAAAACGATTTACAATTATATTTTCAAAAGGAGCTCGCTATCAATTCTTACATAAAGCAAAACCGTAAAACAACCAAAAGGGGTGATATCAGACAAAAAAACCCATAAGGGTAAAGGGACTCATCAAGTTTTGACCATATAAAGTAGTGATATCAGAGCCAAAATGGCTGCCACCAAGTTTTCCGACCCAACCGCGATCACTCAATCTTAACTGACACCTCGGTGATTGTCAGTTAAGCTTGAGTGATCACGGTTTGGACGGAAAACTTGGTGGCAGCCATTTTTGCTATGATATCACCACTTTATATGGCGAAAATTTGATGGGTCCCTTTACCTTTATGGGGTTTTTGTTTGATATGTCCTTTAATGGAGTCGCTATAAAGACTCTAAAACGAATGAGTAAACTACAGCTAATTCGGCATGAGCTACAATTAACTCGGCTTCGTTGCATTTCAAATGTACATTCGCTGCCAATTTTTATTTTTTTGGTTCCGTTTCTCCGCCGGAAGCGACAACTTTTAAAGAATTCCCCCCCCCCCCAACCTTTCGTCTTTTCCTCGTAGCGTTTCGTACACAAATTTCTCTGGGGAAAAGTTAGAGAAAACACTATTTGCCAGCCAAAAATTTGCATCAATTTCCTATTCACAACACGAAAGTCGTGGCAAAACGAAAACTAGCGCGCGCACGAAGGCCGCCGCCGCGTTCGACGGGCCGTGAAAATTGAAGGGACTGCACGACAAGGAGCCAATGAGATAAGAGCATTGGGATGGGGCGCCACGAAACTGCGGGCTATTCCCACCAATGAGAATTTGCAGCAGCTGCCGTTGTTAACAGGCCTACGACGACTTCTCTTACTTCTCGGTGAAACTATATTAAATTTTTATTCTGTTTATTTATTTTTGAGAAAATGGGAGGATATATCCATTCACTCGAAACTCTCGTCGTCAGATTTTAGGTTTAAAGTTGAGGACGTATAATATAACGTGAATTTAAAGGCCGATTGGGTTAAAAGCCTCATCCCTTGCTTGACGCACGGAGATTTTACAGTTAATTTAAAATAGTTTTATACGCCATAATTGAGTGTCGGTAGTAAACAAAACTTTGTGATGGAACAGATTGAAACTGCAGTTAGAAGATAAAGAGGCAAACACCCATCCTAGCAGCTGGGGTCGACTGCTGTAAAAACCAGTGTGCGGCAATCTAGACAAACAAAAGTTCACACGCACTATCGTGGTGCAGCAGTGACGTTCACAGGAGAGGGACGGTGGGTGCTTTGTAAAATAAATTGCCTTTAGCGTGTGCGCGTGTATCTTGAGTCCTGCAAGTATTTTGTGAGCGGCTACGTCTTCCTGGATGGGTTGACTTTAATCGATGGCCGCCATTGTTTTTGTAACCATCTTGGATATCAACAAGGCACTCTGCTACTGAAAACGTACAATCGATGATCTGTGTTCGTTCTGCGGAGAACTCAAGATAGGCCGCGAACACTACACCGTCGACATTTTATGCTGTGGCGGTGCCGAAGAAAGGGCCTAAAGGCGCAAAAATGGCCTAAAGGCGTAAAAAAGGCCTACAGGCGGGGGCCTAAATGCATAAAGATGGCCTAAAGTTGCCCCGGTCTTCGGGGGGGGGGGGGGGGCTGTGACCGCTACTGTGTGGCAGGGAACTGAACCCAGGACTTCCAATTTTGTAGGGTGAACTCGATTTTATAAGCTGTCCTTAGTATAGAGGCGTAATAACCGGGGAGTTTGCAAAAAGTTAAAATTTCAAGTTGTAAACAAAAGTAGAAACTGGCATTGCACTAAACATAAGGTTCTCATCTTTTTTAGTCATAATTGTAATAGTTGTTGCTCAAATTTTAACTGGCATTTTATTTTTTTAACTTTGACAATTTTTTGACTTGGTACCGAATTGTCGTATGTGGTCTTATATTTTGGGACCGAATTGTCCGGGACCGAATCGTCGTGGGACCGAACTATCGCGAACCCCTATAATATTTTTTTTATGCCATTTACCCACCTTTATTCGTAGTTTGGTCCCACTTCCTGTTTTTCCAACTATACGGATTTTATTGACTTACTTTTGGTGAGGGGGGGGGGAGGGGCTTACTCACGGCCCTGCGCATCTACAAACACAGTGTGTATCAATTTTTGATCCTTCATATGCAGTAGTCGCCTATTATTAGTCACTCCATTGCTAAAAAAAAATCCTTCTTAAATATGGCAACTATGACGATTTTATAATATAAATATCCACGTAGCTTGGCCAATGGATATAACCATAGCAACGGCAGTTTCGCTTTTGGTGCAGCTGGCAGCTCTCCTCAAAAGTAGCGAGATTTTGCCGGCCATCTGGGCACTAATTGTTTGTCAGTAGCACCTACGAGAACCAAGGATATTTCATTTTTCGTTGAGTCCAGCTTTAAAACCACTTAGATTTACGGAAGCGTCTTTTCAACGACGATCTACGGCCTCGAGTGTCCGACGTGTCAGCCACCCATTCGTATTCGTTGACCAACGATTCTTGCGGCAACACGAAAGCGAAGCTCTAGTTAATTTCCCTCGACTTACAAGCTAAAGCGAAAGTGGCTTGCAGTCAAAAGTCAAAAAGACGGATGGAACCACACCTTTAAAGGGACATTGCTCCCGGCGCTGTTTTTCTCGTTCCTCTACATCAAGTACGGCCCTAAAGGTCTATTTACTTACCGTTATAGTGTCCGCGGCCAATCTTGAGTTCGCCCCAGAACGAACGCAGATAATAGATTGTATATTTTTGGTAGCAGAGTGCCTTGTTGATATCCAAGATGGTTACAAAAAACAATGGCGGCCGTTGATTAAAGCCGCTCCCTCCAGGAAGACGTAGCCGCTCAAAAAATCTGCAGGACTCAAGATGCGCTGCGCACATAATAGTCCTTCTCTTGCTAAAAATCCGTTTTAAAGGGATATACCTCCCAGCGCCATTTTTCTCGATCCACCGCATCAAGTAAGACCCCAATGGTCTATTTACTTACCGTTAGTCTTTCCCTTGCTAAAAATCCTTTTTAAAATGTGGCGTCTAGGAGATTTTCTGTTGAATAATTGCTAACTTTATTTACAGTATCCTACACCTATATGATGCTTTGCACGCTTACAGTAATCATGACGTTTCATCTCAGTGTGTGCATATACTAATTTTCTAATAATTACCATGATATCAAAAATCTAAAAGACTAATGCGGTAAAAATCAAAATTAATTATTCCAATAGATCGCCGAATCAAAATTATAAGACACTAGCCTAGAAAATTATAAATTGTGATGTTAAAATGCGAGAATCATTCCGGTTTGTGACGACACAATCTTTAACTTGATGCTGTTTCGTGTACTATTCCCAAAGCCAACCGAGACAGCAGCTACCACCCCAGCCGACCTTGGCTCTGGTAATGCACGGATGGCGATATACGTGTAGCTGTTATAAGGCAGGCCGGGTGTCCCTTTAAAACATGGCGTCTACGAGATTTTCTGTTGTATATTGGAGAACTATATTTATTGTATCCTTACACGTGTATGATCCGTGTACACATGTACTAATTTTAATCGTTTGCTAATAATTACTATGACATCAAAAATTTAAAAGACTTATGCCTTCGAAATTAAAATTAATTATGCCAATAGTTCGCCGAAGAAAAATTATAATGTACTGGCCTGAAAAATTATAAATTGTGATGTTAAAATACGAAAATTATACCGGTTTGTGACGACACAATCTTTAACTTGATGCTTTATCGTATGCTATTTCAGTTGACCTTGGCGATGGTAACGTGCGCGGAGGCAATCTGCGCGTGGCTGTTACAAGGCAGACGGAATGAGCTTTTAAAGGGGTGAATTTAACTGTTTCTTTAACTTTTCGCGATTATGTTTGTTCCATTTTCGTTGTTCAACGATGCCGCAGAACTCCTAGCATTCCTGGCGTTTGGTTACCAGAGAAAATAAGAGGACACCACTCTCCTCGTGTTCGGAAACTGGAGACACTATAGATAGCGGCGAGGCAAAATCGTCATCGTGACGTAATATAACGTCGTATCGCGAACCAACTGGAATAACTACCTCACTACGTTGTGGAAGGCGCTTATTCGTACCCAATGTAACCAGGGACACAGGTCTGGTACGTCCCTGATGTCCCTGGTGCAACACACAGTAGGCGACCCTATCGTTGCGTTGTTATGACGTCATCAGCAACTATTGTATCCTGTGATCTAGTAGCGTTACTGGCTTGGAGTGCCAGAGGATATACCAAGCAGATTTGAGGCGTTACTTGCGCTTTGAAGCTTGGGAAAGGTGAGAGGCGATATCCAGTTAAAGGGACATAAATCTGTCCGGTATGTCGTGCGGCGCGTTGAGAATAGCGTTTGCAGCATTTACACACGTTAGAGTTAATGTCATAAAATCATTCTATAAGATTAAGTGACAGCCAGTATCGTGCACAATTAAAACACACTGCGTTTCGGGAGGACAACCTCCCGTCTTCAGTAAAAAATAAACACTAAAACATTAAAAAAATTCATGGCAGTATCTGCCGAGTCACCAAGTCTATAAAAAACAAAGGCATGGTCAACTCATGGACATGGTCCAGGCATAGACTTGGTGACTCGGCAGATGCTGCCATGAATTTTTAAAATGTTTTATTAGTGTTAATTTTTACCTGAAGACGGGAGGTTGTCCTCCCGAAACGTAGTGTGGTTTTAATTGTGCACGATACTGGCTGTCACTTAATCTTATCTGCTAAAAGTGCTGAAACTTCTCAACAGAATCATTCTCGCACGAAAGACATAAAACAATAAAATGAATGTGTTGGCAACATTTACAATACGTTTGAACTAATGTCGCAAAACTGAGTCATGCAGGAAACCCAACATGGATGCATGTACCTTTAACTTTCTAATGTATGGTACTATCTTGTTTGCGCTGTCACTGAGTGCATTTCTTGGTGCACTGGAAGGCTGCCTAACCACCCTCCCTTCCCCTCCCCAAAAAAGCTGAAGCCCATACATCCACCCCCCCCCCCCATTTTCAAAAAGAACAAATTTTGGCTGGTGCTGGTGGGGGTTGGGAGGATGCACAAGAAACAGAGTGAGGCATCCCAACCATCCCCCTGGCTAAAAGTAGGCGGGGGAGGGGGTGGAGGGATAGGATAAAATTAATAAATAGAAAGAAAAAGGAGTGAAAGGGAAAAAAAAAGAGAAAAGAAAAGAAAAGGAAAGGAAAAAAAGTGGGTGAAAGGAAACACGAATGTTATCCAAAGGCAGTTTTTTTTCTTGTCTGCGTGGAACCAGAGGGTTGAAGAATAACCTGTGAAGCCAGGATTATCATATCGTGATGAGATTGATGTCAATTTTAGTATTCTGCACAACGAATTATGGGGAAGACGACTTTGTCCATCCGTCGCCTTTTTCAATGCCGGTCAAGTAAACTTTGAAAAATGGCGGCAGATCAAAACATCGTTGCTTCCTTATAGCACCAATAAGCTTTTGCGACGTAACTCGATGAAATAATAACATTTGATCGTCGCATTTAACCACTACAGGAAGACACGCAATCGTAAAAAGACAAAAGGAATCCGTTAACGACACACATTACCTACCACAGCAACGTGCAATCTCTATACAGTGTTGCATGAATGAATAGGTCTACTCTCGAACCCAATTCTCCGTTAACTGCTACTTAACGAAATTAAAACGGCAGGTAAAAATTCGGCCTAAAATCCAAAACATTTTAAACCTGGAACTGTGATGGTTACAACTTTTAGATTATACAGTAGAGATCGCTGTTGCAGTGCGTGACAGGGGTGTGCGCCCCAACATTTTCGTTGATGGCAGTGTCGATTTTTATACCAGCAACAGCATGGTGGACCTTTTGAATCATCTAATTATTGTTTAAAACTATTGTATTTGGCTTGCAGTTAAATGTATTACTATTAATATTTTAGTATTGGTGCAGCGAAGGTGAGAAGAATATTGCAACGACATTGTCCGTCCGCCATTTTTTTCAACTCTAGAACGGTACTGAATAGAGACAAACTGTTTTCAATATTAGATTCTGCGTCCAAAATCAGTTAGAAATAATAATAATAAAAAAACCTCCGGTATGAAGCAGATGTGGCTCAAAAGTGGCGCAAGTGTACAGAAGACGAATGTGACTAGGTAGTCGCTGTCCCCCCCCCCCGCGCTTGTTTGGTATTTGTTCCTTCCCTTGTTCTGTTTGTCCCACCACCCGAAATGACAATGATCGGAAGAGCCGTTTCTTAGATGTTCCGCTGTGAGCGCCACTGTTCACCGATTTTGCCGGTCGCGTCCCTTATTGCCAAATCCCGTTTTGCCAAAAAAAAAAGCCGATTAAAAGCTTTGTCTGGAAGTGCAAATCTCGTTCCGCCAAATCCAGTTTATGAAATATCAGGCACACGAAATTTAATACATTATTCCTATGTAACTGTCAAACATTGATAGCCAAAGACCTGTTTCGCAGATTCCCGTTTCGCAGAATAATTTTTTTTCCAAATTAAGTGCCTCGCTCGCGTTACCGAGCTCACTGCGGCTGAAGATCTATATGTACATTTTGCTTATTATCAGACTTAATGAGGGATCATGATTAAACAAAGAAAACTTCAATAATGTTGGCTAATGCCGGCTAATCATCTGTACCCTGGAACAATCACCAAGAGGGCGAGCGGGTTCATTCTTGGCACGGTAGCTAAGAAAAAGTGAGGACCAAGGGGTAGGGTCAGGGCAGTGTAGGCCCCAGGGGGCACCTTGGTCTCGGGCTATTCAGGGCACTGTATAGGCTGTTTGGGCTCTGTTGTTGTGGTGTTAGAGTAAGTTAGTCTTAAGTTAGATGGAATGTATGTTCTCGGACCTTTAAATTTCTGCAATAAATTATCAGAGATCTGAGAAAGAGTGCGAGCGGCCGACAATGAGAACGGATATGCGGTCTAACAATTAGAAACAAACACTATATTGCTTCAGTAATGCTGACTATTTTAGAGCCGAGTTGAAAAGTTACAAAGTTGGTTGAGTAACAATCACTGCATGCACGATGGTTACGGCAGGCTTTTCGCGTTTGGTATCAAATCAAAACGGAGAAACAGGAAATTCAGCCACACTGAGTTGCCCTCCACTGAAACAGTTATTTACTTCCGTAAGAAAACAAAACACCGGGGATTCCAAGGGAGGGGGAGCTGGGGTATGGGGGGGGGGACGGTTTGCTCTTATTCTGCCACTGCTTGTCTCTGATAAATGTTTGCCTTTTAGATGCCCGTTTACATAGGAACAAGGTGTTAAATTTCCTGTACCTAAAATTTTGTCAAATTAGATTTGGCGTAACGGGATCTGGTGAAACGGGTCTTCGTCCTATAGAGCAGTGACACGACGTAGTATTATTGTATATAACTCTATGCTGGAGCCTTAATGGGTTAGCTGCAAGGGGCACTTCAGAGAGAAACAGAAGGGCGTCATACTGAAGCCGATGCTGTGAAGAGTGATTTCTTAGACCTAAAACGCGCGATTTTTGTTGTTGGAGAAAATAACGTTATTTTTCGCCAAAGAAATCCGGTCTTCCGTTGTTTTTCCCTCCATTTTTATGTAGTGCACCTTGTAGTTATGCCCTCCAAAACCCATACTGGTGCCAATATGGCGGCAAATGTCACCGCTCTATTGCCTTGGTGCAGAGAACTGAATTCGCTCTAAACTACTGCCTGCCTAGCCTAGCCTTTACGGCTCACACAAACACGCTGCTAAAACTCGTGTATTAGTGACCTTTCTTCCCAATTTGGTTTATTAATTTTGTTATGTACACACAATTTAACTCACTTTTACGCGCACGTTTTTAAAACCCATAAATCTTGGGTCGCTACCCTGCAGTTTTAATATTCAACCACGACGAATTTATGTACTTTTTTATATCCCTCCCTCCCTCTTTCTCTGTCTTTCAATACTTAATTTAGCACCCCAATGTGGCGTCGGCCCCTATCTTCTGTCTTGACAGGTTAAATTGGATTAAGTTTTCGTGATCGTCGATTTAATATGCGCGAGACTCCAGCTCGTGCCATCAGTCACCTACTTCCGGTTTTCGACCAATAAACGCCATCGTCACGTCGTAATCTTAGAAAAATGTCTCCGCCAGAAATCAATACGTCTCTTGTCTTTTGATATCTTTTCCCTTTCTCTATAGTGCCAAATAGAGATAGTTTTTTTTTCCGTAAAAGAAATAAAAAAAAAAAAAACATGGCCGCCCTTGGCTTGGTTCGCGAAATTTTGTTAGCGCCGCTGAAACCCAGTTTCTTGTTGTGGAGGTGTAGGCTTGCCAACTTCCAAGTAGGTCAACATGTTATTTTGTTAACGGACGTGCAGATTACCCATTTTTGGTATTAAAGCTGCGGTACATCCGGTTTAAATCTGCAAGGAAGGGTTCCGCTTCAGCTCGGTATTCAATGATAGATCCAAGTATTAATCCAACGTGACCCTAGCTCTATCAACTGAAGGCCATTTGGCTAAAGATCACCACTCTTCATCGGATCTACATAAGCTGGCCTTGCAAGCTAGTTTCTCCCACCAGACGACTTCGGCAACATTAATCTAGACACATGCTAGTGTAACGCCACCAAGTAACAGTAGATCATCCCATTGTAGACATCAGATTGTTAAAAAATTGATTGTTAATGATAAAAAGGCGGCTCACTAGCAGACATGTGTCTGTTAACTGTAAGCAACTGAAAGCATATTTTGGCATGTTGAGGATAAATCCCAATGCGACAGAAAAAGATGCGTCAATAACGTTGTTTTTATGTTACTGTCTAGCTAGCTGGCTAGCTAATAAGATTTTCCCCATGTTAAATCTCATAGACTTTTTGCTCATGGGTAGCGCAAAATTGCGAAGGCCTACGTAGCTGAATTTTGGCACACGGATGCATGGTGATCTATCTGAGCATGGTTCTTTTGTTGGTTTGAGAGTTGTTGGAGTCAGGACAAGTGCGTGGGAGGGTTTTGAAATTCGCCACCAGCGAATTTAAATTTCGATTCTTTTCCAAGTTGCAACTAAATATTTCAAGCAACAATGTCTTGAAGAATCACCACTGGTCTTTAGATTTATTGTAAAAGCCTGGACGAACTAAGAACTGAACTGTAACGAAGGACAAAATAAAGAAACATTAACGTTGCCGTGGATTGCGTAAGAATAAAAGGATGCACGTTAGATGACGGTTACGCAACAATATGAGCATCCACGAGCTAACGGGTTTTTTGTTAATAACACCAAAATAAAATGCTTCTCGTTCTGCTGTTTTAGTAACAGCGCCCTTCGGGGGTTTCTGCATGACTAAATGTCAATGAAATCTTGAAAAGTTAAGGGGAAGGTGCAAGGATAAACAAAACAACTGAAGGGGATAAGCTGATTGAGTGAGCGAAACAAACAAAATCAGTGATTGTGAGCCAGTGTGTGCCAAAATGGAATTTAAGCAACTTAAGCCGTGGCAATTTGGCTAATCTAACGGCTAATTGGCAATGGTAAATTTGAAAATTAGAAATGTGAAAATTTAGATATCAAATTCCTCTAGAAAAAAAGTACAGATGAAAATAACACGGTGTACCCTTATGTACGTTCACAGTCCTATGAAAGTTGTGATATCCACCCAAAACCAAAACTGGTAGAAAAACCCGCCAAGTTTCCAAAAACGATCGGCCTTTGAAGGTAGTGATATCATTCAACCATGTTGAAAGGCCACCAAGGTCAATCCTATTAGCCAAGTTAATCGCACCCAATAATACTTTGGACGTTAAATGAAAACTTGAAGATTACTACAGCGAGTAGCAATCTTCAAGTTTTCATTTAACTTTCGAACTATTAGTCGGTACGATTAACTTGGCTAATAGGATTGACCTTGGCGGCCTGTCCATGGTTGAGTGATATCACTACCTTCAATGGGTTTTTCTACCAGTTTTGGTTTTGGGTGGATCGATTATACTGTAAACAATGTTAAAACCATGTATTTCCAGTAGCAATCACTGCAAGAGGTACGACAAACGTTGAAATCTCATACAACTTCTGATTTCGGATTTCCAAATCCACGTGAAATCTGCAAATCTCTAGAAGTCTGCAAATGTGAAAATTCATGCAATTCAACACAAATCCATGCAAATCAACCAAAATCCGAGCAACTCTCTAAATCTCTGTGCAAATCTCTATGGTAATCTGCAAATCTGCATGCAAATTTACAAATCTGCCAAAATCCGCTAATCCGTGCAATTTATCAGAAATCCGTGAAAACCAACTGAAATTCGTGCAAATGTGAAAATCTCAGTCCAAATATACAAATCTGAAAATCTTGCAAATCATACAAATCTAGCAAAATCTGTTCAAATCGGTGTAAATCTGTGCAAATCTTTACAAATCTTCAAATCACCAAGAAATCTGAAAAATCGAGGTTAATGATTTGAAAATCCGCTGGATTTGCAAATCATTCAGCTCACAGCAAATATGAGGTAGGTAATGACGTCATTAGCAGCCATAACATAAGTTCGCACAGAGAATTAACACTGGCGATAGCCAGTGTTAGTAAGGGTCGACCTAGGACCTCTGTGTTAAACTCTCAACTTTGAGAGCTTATAACTCCGTCAAAAGTAAACATATTTAAACCAAATTTGGAATCTAGCCTTGACTAGTAAAGGCCTGTCTGCAGTCCAAAAATTGTGAAATTCGGTCCAGCTAAACCCGAGATGCAGACAAGGGCCAAATAGACAACTTCTTGTTCAGCTTCTTCTTCTTGTTGTTGTTGTTGTTCTGGGGATACTTTCGTCTGTCCTCTCTACAGGTCAAACCATTTGTCCTATAAAGCTGGTTCTTAGCTCATTTTACAGGTATTGCTCTGTAGATGTGCCCTTTTCATAAGGCCTTTTCTAATTGGTCAAGTGGTTCAGGGGTTACGGAGCTCTAAACCACCAGATTGATTGTTTTACATTGTTTTAAACATTGTTATTATGCAACAATACCAATTAGCAAACATCAGCTGCGAGGCATAGACTGAAGATTAAAGGATTTGTTTCTATTGTTAACATTGGCGATAGCTAGATTAGTGAGGGTCAGCCTAGGGTCTCTTGTGTTAAACTATCAGCTGTGACCGCCAACTGCACTGTTTTACAGTTTAGCTGCAATTCTAAAAGTAACACGAATTAATAAACAAAAACGGAACGTTAAATGTTTAGAGTAAGGATCTAAAAGTCAAAACCTAGAAGGAACACGGACAAGCTTTGACAGTTAGGGTCTAGGTGTAAAATTTTGTCAGTAAGAGGCTGGAAAGCATTAGACCCTTACTACCCGGTGGTCAGCAATAAATACATTTTCACGAAAAACTGGAAATCATCCTACAATGACCCATGTGATGATCAAGTGGTAGTATGGTTATACGTTTCCTGCTTTGCTTTACGTTGAAAATTATTTTTCAATTTAGTAACATGCCAGCATATTCGTAGCAAACAGCATTGTGGTAATCCTCTACCATAAATCTACGAAATATAATAAAAATTCTAAAGCATCAAAAGACAAAATGCCAAACTTCACAAGAAAATTGTGTTATTAAAGTTCCAAAACAATATTCTGAGAACAAAGAAAACCTGCTACAACCGTTCATACACACGTTCAGTTCGAAGAGACTAGAACTAATCTAACCACCGGGTAGTAAGGGTCTAATGATTTCCAGCCTCTTACTGACAAAATTTTACACCTAGACCCTAACTGTCAAAGCTTGTCCGTGTTCCTTCTAGGTTTTGAGTTTTAGATCCTTACTCTAAACATTTAACGTTCTGTTTTTGTTTATTAATATTGAAACGCATTGCTTGTGGTAAATGTTGCGATCCCTGCTTGCATGAAGATCCACGAGGAGTTGCAGGCTGCTCATTTCAAAGATCATTCGCACATGTATGTCGAAAAATAGTCGCTAAATAGTGAGGTAACTAAAAAATTAACTGCGTCCGTTTTTTGGTGACGTATGAATAATTATGATCCCACGGGCAAACTTCACAGTCGTAAAGTCGATTGGAAATAACACAAGTATTTTTAGTTATTTCTGTCAAACTCTTGTGACGGTGCAGTCACAAACTCTGCGCACGCAGCTAGCTTGGCGTTATCTCATTTGGCATTGGCGTCTTTCAGGGACATCGTTACTGAGTTGGCAGCATGAGGTCAGAACCTTAAAGGTTGAGATCTAACCTGCTTACTTGAGAGAGTCTTTGTCATAACACTTTCTACAATCTCTAGAGAAAATCATTAAAGCAAAATATAAATTCATTTACTATAGTAGTGATGTTGAAACGTGTTATCCTGCAGCCTTTAACGAAAATTGTGTACTTTGGCGCAATCGATGAAAATAGCTTTAAGCAACACATCTTTTAAGTGTATGCCCGGAAAATGTTTTATTAAACAGTACGGAAAGCCAAATGGGCTCGAGAGTTCACACAAAATCTGGAAAACCGGGAGACCCTGGAAGTTTCAGGGAACATACCAAAAATCTCAGGGAAATTCCAGGGAAAACAAGACTTTTTTTGAAAAACAGGGAAAAGACAGGGAAATTAAAAAAAAAAGCCTTTTGTGTAAAGTTCCATTGAATTCAAGTTCCAAGATCAGAAACAAAATCCTGGGCTAGTAGCAAGTATTTTAATTTGTGTTTTAATACGTTCAAGTATCTGTAATGAAAATGTGTTTAGTCCCGTTTGGACTAGTCTCTAAACACCTATTTTCTGGGATGTTGGATTATTTTCGTACAAATATTGATAAACACATTAGCCACTACCTGTTTCCCTAACTAAACATCTTGTAAACACCTGAAAATTGCCATTGGATGCACCTGGAAAAGCTGGAAATATCAAGGAAATTGAGAATTTAAAAATTGTCTGAAACCTGTATACAGATACAAACCTATTTCCGTTGCCTTTTGGACTTAAATGCCAGACTGCCTGAGCGGGGAATTGAACCCACAACCTTTGAAACGAAATGCCGACGGTAGCTGAGCCGTACTGACACGATCTAAAAGGGGAAACGTTTCATATGCAGAATTTAACACGCACACATATACACGTAAACATTAGGGATGGGTCGGTTTTATTTTTTTGATTTCGGTTCCGGTTTCGGTATTCACACCCAAAAAACCTCGGTTTCGGTTTTAGTATCGGTTTTTGCCACCATCCACCCCAACCAGATATTTCTCGTTTTTTTTCTTGTAACGGTAGTATTACTAGCTTATAACTCACTCCTGCTTTCACTTTCAGCAGCGTCATAGACCATGGGTCTAGCTGCGGCACCATTTTCCTCTACTATTTTCGTTTTAAATGAGTTGGAGATTTGCTGTGAATTATAAATAGAAAATGATAATTATTAAAAAATTCAAAACAACAAATCAATCTTGGATTTTTCGAACACCGTATGAAAAACCTACTCCAAATCCGAATCAGTTTCGGTTTACAGTAAAAACCGAAAATTCGGTTTTGGTTTCGGTTACCGTCCCATCAAACACGTTTTCAAACGCCATTGGAGGTATGCTTTCTCGTGCGCCACACAACAGTAAAACCGAAAGGAACGCACAATAAAATGTGAAATGTATGGTTCAGCTGTATGACCTCGGCATTTGGTTTCAAAGGTCGTGGGTTCCATTCCCCGCTCGGCAATGTGAATATGTTTGCATTCGTATTTGTTTAAGGGAAATGTATAAACACCATTAGTGTATCTCTAGGCCGTGATAATAATGTGTAATACCCCATTCACACCGCTACAATATATACGACCGCTAAGTTACAACCGACCGTCGCTATTACAACAGCCAACCCTTCAGGCAGTCGTTCTCAGTCCTGCTTTGTCGATCGTAGGAAACGCAACATTTCATATTTGTTGTCGATGACTGACGTCACCAACCGACAGACCAATGGCTGACAAGCCGCTGAGACCGCGATCGGCGAAATGCAAGATGGTGGCCGAGAACACTTCGAAGCTTTGATTACTTCTCTTTGCTTTTACAAACAGGGTAATTGTTGAGAAATGCTAAAAAAATTGTGCCATATTCAATGGTGGTATAATTTGTTAAATAAAATAGAGACGCACCGTGTGCTGGGTCGTTTAGGCCCAACGTCGCCACGTATAGCCCAGTTTTGAAAAGTAAGCGTGCTAGCTCTACTCATTCTGCAGCGCTGATTGGTCCGTTGTTGGTTGTTCGTTGGTTGGTTGGTCACGCCGGGTGTGTGCGTCCAAGAGGTTAAATTAGTGTTGTTGGTCGATGCCGGTCCTTGTTTTTGTCGTTTTTTTGTCGTGGCGGTGTGAACCAACTATAAGCGGTTCACCGTTCTAACACGACTTCATATTAGTGACGGAATGGGTGCCTTTTTTTTTTTATGAGCCGTCACCTGGTGACATACGGCATTCTATGACCCGGATTGATCTACTAAACCAGACTGACCCACTAACCCGAATTGAGCCAGAGAACTGGGGTTCCTTCGAAAATTAACTCGGTTGGGTCAAGGTAAAGTAAGTCGGGTTGTTTCCACACGTCAGGATTGGTAGAATTTAACCTAAAATCGTCACCAGAGCGATTCGTCATCGTATCGACTCTCATTCACGTGGCAGGAATAAACTCAAGGACAGTATTGTTTTGAACACTAAGCAGAAGTTTACTGGATCGGAGCGTCGTTTCTGAATCCACTCCAAAGCAGACATTGTACCCGCATCAAGAAATAACCACTGCATCATTTTAAACCAGATTTTGTACATTGATAGTGTTGCACCCGTAGGTGGTTTTAGCAAAGAAAATTAAAAATAGGACATGTCGTTGAGGGATAATCAAAGTGAAAAAAAATCAACAGGTGGTGTGAGATGCTCACATATTTGCTCACCAGTAGTTTCCGAAGCGAAAAAATCAGCCGCATCGTTAGTAAATATCAAAATGGATGAAGACTGTGCGATCAAATTTTTGCCACCATTAATTCTCAATCTGTGTATCTAGCGCACAGGCAAAATGAGCCGTGTATCTAGCACACAGGCAGAATGATCCGTGTATCTAGCGCACAGGCAGAATGAGCCGTGTATCTAGCACACAGGCAGAATGAGCCGTGTATCTAGAGCACAAGCAGAATGAGCCGTGTATCGAGTGCACAGGCAGAATGAGCCGTGTATCTAGCGCACAGGTAGAATGAGACGTGTATCTAGCGCACAGGCAGAATGAGCCGTGTATCTAGCGCGCAGGCAGAATAAGCCGTGTATCTAGAGCACAGGCAGAATGAGCCATGTATCTAGCGCACAGGCAGAATGAGCCGTGTTCTAGAGCACAGGCAGAATGAGCCGTGTATCTAGAGCACAGGCAGATTGAGCCGTGTATCTAGCGCACAGGCAGAATGAGCTGTGTATCTAGCGCACAGGCAGATTGAGCCATGTATCTAGCGCACAGGCAGAATGAGCCGTGTATCTAGCACACAGGCAGTATGAGTCGTGTATCTAGCGCACAGGCAGAATGAGCCGTGTATCTAGCGCACAGGCAGAATGAGCCGTGTATCTAGCACACAGGTAGGATCAGCTGTGTATCTAGAGCACAGGCAGAATGCGCCGTGTATCTAGAGCACAGGTAGAATGAGCCGTGTATGTAGCACACAGGCAGAATGAGCCGTGTATGTAGCGCACGGGCAGAATGAGCCGTGTATCTAGCGCACACGCAGAATGAGCCGTGTATCTAGCGCACAGGCAGAATGAGCTGTGTATCTAGAGCACAGGCAGAATGAGCCGTGTATCTAGCGCACAGGCAGAATGAGCCGTGTATCTAGCGCACAGGCAGAATGAGCCGTGTATCTAGAGCACAGGCAGAATGAGCCGTGTATCTAGAGCCCTGGTTTACATTCGTCAATTTTCTAAGGCGTTCCAGCTCGGCAATATCACGTTGGATAGCGGTCACATCAGCACCGATCGAATCTTGCAGTGACTGCTATCAAATCTTTGACGTTCTTTTCAGCGAAGACGAAAACGAAATCATTTTTCGCAATGTGCCGCCACGTCGATTATTTTTCTTCCCGCCAATTGATCTGTTTACGGATGTTGCTAACTATAGTTTTCCCATCTCTCTTCTTTTTCCTTTATTCTTCACACCGGAAGTTATCACATGTTCAGCAGGGCGGAAGTGACCGATATTTCAATTTTTTTGATTGATAGCAACAACAACCAAAAAAAAAAAGTGTTTCGAACGTCAAACACTGTACGGGAACTGTAGAAAAAACTACAAAAAAAAACTTGGGGTGTGAGCCGAGGCAGGAGAAAACTCCATTATTTTCCGTATCGATCTCCCAGATGAAGTCTCCAATATTTAGTTTTCTGGCGGTTTCGCCTCACTTGCCCGCGGGCCCGCCTTCGCCAAAAATGATACGTCGAGCCAAGGGGGAAGAATTGAAGGAGATGGGGGAGAGGTAAGATGGGGGTGGGAGGGGGGGGGGGTCATAAGGTGATTGAAGCCTCACGTGCATTCAATGCTTCTGTCTGACGCTGGTTAGCGAATAGTTTGCAAGAGAGTGGGCAACATCGATTTAAGAGAATCTCAGATTAGGCCTAATCTTCAGTAATTAGGCCTATAATTCCTTCAGTGAATTGACAGAGGTTAAAGTTAGTTTTAGACTTCTGTACAGACGTCCATCCGTCGCCTTTTTATTTCAACGCCGGACCGGTACCATATAAATACAAACTGCTTTCACCACTAGATTCAGCGTCCAAAAGTCAGTTAAAAGGAATTTGAAAAACCAGGAAGTATGAAGCGGAAGTGGCCGATAAGTGACCGGAAGTGGCCTACAAGTGTGCCCATTATCTTCGGAACATACTAGATAGAGACAAACAGTTTTCACCACTAGATTCAGCGTCCAAAAATAAGTTAAAAGTAATTTTTAAAAAGCCGGAAGTATGAAGCGGAAGTGGCCCACAAGTGACCGGAAGTGGCCTAC
>JAHWFP010248337.1:141786-177632 GCA_023313725.1 Lithobius niger
ACTAGATTCAGCGTCCAAAAGTAAGTTAAAAGTAATTTTTAAAAAGCCGGAAGTATGAAGCGGAAGTGGCCCACAAGTGACCGGAAGTGGCCGACAAGTGAGCCCTTTATCTATGGAACAATACCAGATAGACAAACGGTTTTCACCATTAGATTTAGCGTCCAGAAATTAGTTAAAAGGAGTAACGAAAAACCGGAAGGAAGAAGCAGAAGTGGCTCGCAAGAGGCGAAAGTGTACAGAAAACCGATTGCCAATGGGTAGTTGATTTTTTAAAATTATTATTTGAAGTAAGTAAGTAAGCGAGTTTATGACAGTAAACAATAACAGTACAACAATATAGTATGTGCCCACACCCCACAAGAGCTGATACTCGCGTGTGGCATGTAGGGTACCATACAAGGAAGTATAAAACTTTGTATAAAAAAAAAAAGTCGCTGCAAAACTTTACAACGTATAAGTAGTAATAAAACTATTGAACTATATAAACACAAGATAAATTATAAAATCATGTGCATGGGAACTTAATAGATTGGCAAGAGCTAAGATGCAATATCTAGTTTACGTTCTAATCTATGCCAATTCTCCTGGTGGAAATACTCTGTACTCCGAGAGGTTGGAAGAACTCCGAGTGGTGGAAGTATACGTTCCGGGGGGATAGGAACTCTCCAGCAGCCAACTTTGTGGTGGCGAAAAATGCGCCACCACAAAGTTATGATGTTCATTTTAATTCGTGAATTCGACTGGAATTTTGGAAATGGTCGTTTTTGACTAAATGATCGGTCCGGACGTGGTAACTGTTGGACGTTTCAAATCACAGGAGTTCATTGCAACACTGCTAACAACGCTTTCAGATATAGATTGGTCGAGTATTGGAGTAGGCTCCCTGAACATGCCATGAACCAGGGACGTGCACACAGGGAAGGGGCAGGGAGGGGGAGGTGAAGGCTCTAGCCCCTGCCCTCATGCAAAGTGCCCCGTTTTCTGGAAAAAAGTGCCCTTTTTGGGTGGATCAGTGGTGTAAATGAGGCTAAGAAAGGACGATAACGGCTAAGAAGGTGGTGCCAAGAGGGGCAGAAATTGTTCAAGTCCCACAAAAGGTGGGTAAAAAGACGTTAAGACACGAAATAAGGGGCCAGAAAAAAGTTTGCCCCTGCACTCTCGGTGGTCTGTGCACGTCCCTGCCATTAACTGCCATATGGTAGACGGTTTTAAAAATGCCCTCGACTAATTTCTGACTATTAGCTGTAAAAAACCTGTCCGTCGCCGGGCCTTCCATCCTGGATTTTTGTCGTTGGTAATATGTGGTCGTGGGTCTGGTTTTAGTTTTGATTTTTCTTGTTGTTGTTGTTTTATATTTTTGCGCCTTTGATGGAATTTTAGACCTTATACGTCCTTTCTTTTATTTTTATTCTTGATCTGTTTTGTGGGGGTGGCAATTGACTTTACAAAAAAAAACTGTTCTTTTTCTTATTTTGTTGTTATACTTCCAAAATGTCGCAAAGTCCACCGACGAGGCCTGGCTTGTGTGTGTGGTGTACATTCAAGAAAATCTACACCCAAAATCAAAAACGAAGCGAACGATATGGCTAGTTTCCCTTAATTTCAACTCTTTGGGCAACTGAAAACTCTAAGAGTCGATGCGGCAAAACGAACGACTTTCGTTCTTGTCCTTTGTTCAACGTGGAAAAACTTTTAAGATGGTGGCACGCTCGCTTCATGGGCCCACACGTCAGTCAGTGACTTAGTAGCGGCTGCTCGGGCGCTTGAGCCAACACGTCGCAGTCCATGTCGCCAGCCAGTCACACCAACAAATAAAGTAAACATTCTTGACATTCCAAGGTGTTAGTCGTGGCGCTACAGAAGATAAGACGGGTCGTTGTGCCGGCCATTGCTGAGAGATGGTACACCCTTGATCGCCGCAAAGCCCAAAACACCCTTCGTCCATCTTGACGATGCATGCAGTAATCTTGGTTCAAAATTTTAAGCAAATCCGAGAAAATGTGAAAACGTTATCCGCTTCCGAAATAGAACAGCTTAGACACCAGTGATTTTTTTTTTGGGGGGGGGGATGATATAGCAGCTTGGGGGTCTGAGGGGGCGTTGGGGGGGGGAGGGAAGAGGCGTATTGAGTCATCAGAGTCCTTGTAAAACATTACTAGGATTGATCCCACCTTAGTACTCGACGCTCATACGTTTTTCGCAGAGGAATAGGAGTGGACAAATAAGTAGGCCAATCAAACTGAAGCTCTCATTTGCGTCCTCATGTCAGTTCCCGTTACCCATCATTCCTTCAAACACGGGCAACAGGGATACCACTGAGATAGTATAAGCGTGAACAAATGTAAAAAATTGACCAAATCGGGAAAAAAAATTTGAAATTTTGATTAAAAAAAAAATTGCGTCGTGCAACAAATGATAAATAAATTTAGCCCCGCTGCGGTTGAATGAAGATAGAATTCAGTTTGAGGAGTTCATTTACCGGCGTTAGCCAATGCGCCAGGTTATTTGTTTTGTCGGTAGATGGCGGTGTGACTTGCACTGCAGGAATATCGCTATTTTTTTTTTCAAGGCAATACCCAAAATGCAACGTGCCAGCACTCCCTAATTTGTCGTGCCACTGAATGCGTTTACATGCTTTGGAAATAGGCTTATTAAAAAAAAATGTGTGAAAAATGTGAAAAAGTCTAAAATTTGTGTGTGAAAAAGTGTGAAAAAATGCAAAAGCGTGAGTGAAAAAATGTGAAAGACTAACGACTCTACTGCAGGCAACGATCGGGGATTTCGTCGCTTCTTCAACTGACGGTAAATGATCGGATCGAACTTTCGCTACATCTTTAATCCTTTAGCAATTCCAATTAGCAATTACCAATTCGAATGCACTTGGGCACGATCTAAGTACGCATTTATACCGATTTGGGAACACGGTAACCAGAAAATTGTCCGGCATTTTTTTTTTTTTACCGCTCTACCCTTGTTTGCAATCTTCTGTACCGTATGAATAATACACGCTGCTGGTCGAGTTGGGGGTCAGAGAAGTTCATGATGTCCATTTTTCGTGCATTGACAGTTTTTTTTCCCGATCTGGTCCCGCCTGGCTGCAGGGCTGCCAATTTTCAGATACTGGTCGACTTGGTGTTGATATGCAAGGCAAATGGCCGCAGTAATCTACCGTAGCTTCCGTGGCTGGGTAAGCTAACTGGGTTCTGATGATTGCCACGCGGTGAATACAAGAGCTCGGTTGTTAACTTTTAAGTTAAAATCGAATTGGTAAGACGACTTTAACTTAATCTACAGTATTAATTTGGTAAGCAAGCTCTGATTGGCGGGGTGTTATTACGTCACCTTCTTCGGCCAATCAAAACGGGCGATATATGGGCGATCGTCTAGTAGCTCGTGTCTGGCAAAGGAACATGAGCGCCATCTCATACCGTAATTGGAAACCACCAGGGAGAAGTACAAGGGCAACTGAGATTGAATAGCTGCACTCCGCAGTGCAGCGAGAAGTGGAAACCCACGAGGAACGAGTGGAAAAATGACTTATAATAACGTAAATTCATTTATGACTTATCTGACCTCCCACATGTAGTGAAGGACGTTGCCCACCAAGGGGAGGGGGGAGGCTTGATACACCATTCACCAAGCACATTAGACGGGATACCAGCTAGTTGTATTTATTGTATTACCGGATCTACAGTATGACTGGCCGACAATGCCCCCTGAAGGCCGCCATGTTGGTTTGAGTCCATACGTTGTTCATTCCGAACTTTGGGTCCCAAGAGATACGAAGATACATATTTGGATCCCAACTTGGCTTTTGCTCTCCCACATATATTTTGATTATTTGCAGGACTATATAAACGGAACTGTTTAGTTTTATGTACTCTTGCTGTTATTTTTGTAAATTAAAGAATGTCGATTTCCCTGCATTGTCCAGAAGTAACTAGTGGAAAACAACATTGATCCCTTTAAGGGCAGCGAGTTGTTTTCTCCTGAATCGACTACAATCTTGGAACTCCAAATGAGCCATACAGAAATACAGTGCATTTTCTAAGAGTGGTGTAAAAGAGACTGTCGTGGTCTATAACTCGTTTTTACGATCGTTTTTAGTTTGGCAGAAAACGTATGTAAAAAAAATAAGTTGTGTAAGTTTTTACGTAGCAAATATGTGCGAAAAACATCACTTGTGTCGTTATTAGTTCAAGCACTTAAAAAATTCTTGACCAACAGCGTTTAAGCGACCACGAAGGGAGGAATGATTTAGGTTTCCCACGCCAAGGCCGTCTAGTCTCCATACGAAACTGACGAACAGAAAAATCCAGAAAGGTCAAAGCATAGTTACTCGTCGGTACAAACATTTTTAACATTCCAAATTTTGATCATTTGATTTGCCGGGTGAAACTTTTCTTGCACTTTCCAACGTCAATTTTTTCTCGTGGTCACACTAAATAGCTCAAGAAACCAGGTTTCAGAACTGATATTGGTAAATCATATTTTACTGTCCATTCCATCTGTTGGCGGAATGCTTTGCTTGAGTCTGTGGTGAATTCTACAACGATCAGTAGCTGAAAGAGCGGTTATGACAAACTAATTCCTTCACTGATGTTTTAAGCTGTGCTTTTTTTTTGTAACTCAGTTTCGCTCTGTTACTGTTATTATTGTTGTTATTGTTGGAGCGAAGCGAGGGCGAACGCTGAACGGAGCTCCGTTTATGAATCCACTTCAATGCCATTGTATCCGCATCACGAAATAAACACTGCATCAATTTACACCAGATTTTGTACACTGGTAGCGTATCTTTTGTACGTTCACAGTCCTATGAAAGTGGTGATATCCATCCAAAACCAAAACTGGTAGAAACACCCGCTAAGTTTCCAAAAACGATCGGCCTTTGAAGGTAGTGATATCATTCCACCAGGGAAAGGCCGCCAAGCTTAATCCTATTAGCCAAGTTAATCGCACCGAATAATACTTGGGACGTTAAATGAAAACTTGAAGATTGCTACCGCTAGTAGCAATCTTCTAGTTTTCATTTAACTTTCGAACTATTAGTACGTGCGATTAACGCGGCTAATAGGATTAACCTTGGCAGCCTTTCCCGGGTGGAATGATATCACTACCTTCAAAGGCCGAACTTTTTTGGAAACTTGGCGGGTTTTTCTACCAGATTTGGTTTTGGGTGGTCAAGGTGAAAAAATGCAAAGAGGGTGTGAGCAACTCACCTATTTGCTCACCAGTAGTTTCCGAAGCGGGAAAATCTGCCGCATCGTTAGTAAATATCAAGATGGCTGTAATGCGCGATCGAATTTCTGCCAGCGTTAATTCTCAACTGGACTCCGAATTTGATGCTTTGCAACCAAAATTCTTCAACTTTGCGGATGCTTTGTCTACAGAAAAACCAAAGTCGGAAAACCGCTCGTCGCAACCGCCGTCAACGCGATCCAGCTACGCGCGAAAGCAAATGGACAAAGAAACAAGATGCGATGGAGCAACGAAAAGATGAGCCACAACACTTTCTCCAAT
Source organism: Lithobius niger (assembly GCA_023313725.1). Taxonomy (NCBI): domain Eukaryota; kingdom Metazoa; phylum Arthropoda; class Chilopoda; order Lithobiomorpha; family Lithobiidae; genus Lithobius; species Lithobius niger. The sequence goes on from JAHWFP010248337.1 coordinate 147,307, forward strand.
GCAACAAAGGTTGTTTCCAATCGCTCCACGCTATGTTGTCAACAGTATAACTAATGGCGCCCTAGTAATTAAATGATACGGGCCGTTTTACACTAAACAGAACAGGAACCAAGTTACTAGTGTTTTGTACTGATAGTTACGGTTTTATTGTTCACAATGCATCTAACCCCTGCTACAACAACGAAAATATTAGTTAGAAAAGTAACGTTTTTCAGATAAAATCGCGATTCGCCTTTTTTCTGACGAGGTCAGGTATGAGGGCGCGTTTACGCAATGGCTCGTATTTGCATTCTCGCAGCTAGAAGTTAGAAATTACCTGAAATTCCAACATGGCGGCGGTTTTAGTTCTCCCGCCTCGCAACGAAAACACTCAATAATGTGAGTTCAGATGCGACTGGGGAAACTGTTTCGTTAGGAGGACTTCTTTATCTTATTGGCACAGATTAGAAGACTGCAATCATTTACTCAAACGACGTCGGATTTAGCTAATCCACGTAGCGTTGTTACCATGGCAACGACACCTTTGAAATCGCGATGAGATTCTCGCTGCGAGAATGCAAAGCTTAGTCATTGCGTAAACGCGCCCTGAGAGAAGCCAGCGTTTTAGCTGTATTATTTTTCAGTCCCGTAATAAGACCGATCGAAGTCCTTTCCGCTATAGTTCGTACGCCATTTTGTGGACAGTTGCAGTGTGGTTTTGTGGCGGCTAAGGTTTTGAAAAGATGGACCAGGCCGAAGAAAGGAACCCCTCGCTCTCATGGAGGGAGGAGGGGTGGGGTAGGAACAGATTTATTCCAGTCCATTTCACGTTACGCTGTGCAAACGTGGTTGGCCTTCCTCTCTCGAGTTGGCAGTAGGAAGGCTTCGCGATGCTTTCAGTCCATTCCATCTTCCCTCATGTCTTCTCTTGTTGTTGTTGTTGTTGGACTGAATCCGTCTTGGTCGGTTTTGTAGTTGGTCTTTGAGCGCTAGTTAGCAGCACCTGAAACCCATCGTCGTCTAAATAGCACTCCGGAAACGTGTGGTTCTGCATTGCACATGACTAACCTAATTTTGTTGATGTTAAGAGCAGGGAATCGCAACTGTACGAGAAACAATGCGTATCACAATCATCGGTCTCTGTGCTCCTTCCGGCGCTTGGCCGGCGCCTTGCAACGCCAACATGGCGCAAGCTAACTTCCTGTTCTCGTCTGAATGAGATTCGCGATAGCTCAAGCCCACAAACTATTTATTTCCTTATTTTATTTACAAAATTATTGTAACACCCTACGAAGAGCATAACAGCAACTTCTGATTAAGGAACAATTTTAAAAACAGATAAAAATGCCGGCGCCCATGGTGGCACGTAACTTTCTGTTCCCGTCTCTGCTCTCGCCTGTTCGTGAGATACACGTCTCATAATTCATCGTTCCTGCCGTAATAGCGCCTGTGGTGTGTGGCAAGGGCAAGGCAAATGTTAAAGGAAGTTTCCACAAATGTGAAAACGCTGTACATCTTGAAAACGATGCAAACATCAATTTCTAAAATCGAACAGCCATTGGAAACTCAGTTCAAACTTTTGCCTGTAACTGTAATGAATTTTGATAACTGTATCACAGTTTAACAGTAGCTGTGTGTGTGTTTTCTCCTACATTTCTCCTACATTTGTCCTACATTTCTCCTACATTTGTTAGTTACTGCGAATGGAATTTGCTCACCATGTTCAATGGAGGCGACCACAGTTTCAAAGCGGAAGTATCACAGCTGGAATGTCAAAAATCGTAAATCTGCTTGTATTTCGTCCAAGGTTAGAACAGAGGGTCGCAACTATACTAGAAACAATGCACTCCAAACCGTCGCAATCAGCATTCCTTCCTGTGCTTGGCCAACGCAAGTAACGTCAACATGGCGCCAGCAAACTTCCGGTTCTCTTCTGAATGAGATTTGCGAGAGGCCAATTACACAATCTATTTATTTATTTATTTTATTTACAAAGTTATTGTAACGCCCTACAAAGACCATTTCAGCAATTTCAGATTAGAACAACAGTTTTAAAACCAGAAGTAACATGGCGGTACACTTTGCACACCTTTCTCAACTGTGCTCTCGCCTGAATGAGATTCGTGCGATACGCATCCCATAATTCATCATTTCTGTCGTGATCTCTCCTGTGGCAGGTTGCTACAAATATGTGAATATACGCTGTGTATCTATTTTAGAAACGATGCCAACATCAATTTATAAAATCGAACAGCTATTGGAAAATGAGTTCAAACTTTTACCTGTGCTAGGATAATTTTGCAAACAGTGTCACAGTTGAACTGTGGCTGTGCGTGTCTTACCGTACTCGTCGGAATAGTTTCTCCAACATTTTTTAACTACTGCGACTGAATTTGCACACCATGTTCAATCTTAATGGCGGCTGCCATCCCATAATCTCGAAGCGGAAGTATCACATCTGGCTACGTTTTTAAATCGTGCATTTGCTCACCCGGGAAACGCAGTTTACCACATATCGTCATAGGTTAGAGTGTGTCACTGTGGTTAGGTTGGATGAGCTAGACAAGGTGATGATGATAGGTGTGGGCTGGTTTTTGAGTAGTTCTAACTAGTGACAGCTACAGTGATCGTCATACGGTCTGCTCTCTCAGATCTTAGCCCGTAACCCTGGCTGGTGGAATGTTCTTTTTAAATGGATGGGAGTACTTTAAGTGTGCCTAAAGTATGCTCCATGTTGAACGCATTGCCATACAGAGAAACCCCATCTACATAATAAGATCGTATAATCAATCGTATGATTCGGGATAAGCGTTTATGTTTGCATGGCAGCAATGAATAAGGGAAAGAATATTCATTCTTTGCACGGTAGCAAAGAAAAATGCGAGGGATCGGCAGGTTGAAGGGTAATGGCCATACCCAGCAACAATAACGAAATATTACGTCACGTTATTTTATTATACGTTTTTAAAATAGGTGTACTTCATTAAGTCAGTACAGGGAGTCAGTCTAATAATCTAACTGGGGTGAGATCGAATCCCGTCTAAGTTGCGAAAATGAGTTAATAGTTTAAGATAGGTAGGAGGTATAGCTAACACTATCGTGGTATTACTGAAGTGCAAAATATGCTACATTACATGTTTTCCTTTGTATTGTTGAAGCCTCCGGAAGTTAAGGTATCGTAAGGAGGCAGGCTACTTCGTTGGGAAGCAAGTTAGGCGTGTAGATGCATGCTCGGGTCCACTAGCCTTTTAGATCGAGTTCCCTGACTGCAGCTTCCTTACTGCCTTGCCACCGCTGATAAAAAGGCGCTAAAATGCGAAAGTACCTCCTTTTCTTTTTCAAACCGACACAAGGATACACAAAATGCATATTCAATAGAGTATTGAGGCCTCGCTTCGCTCGCTCAGCGCATTAGTCAAAAAATACACTGAAGAGTGGCTAGCCTATTTCTACGTAAGTTTCGTTTTCAGACTTGAGAAATCCATGTGCTGACATCTCAGTGCAGGTAAATGAACCCATATCCGTCGACATATCCGGGGACTGCAGTGAAGGCCAGTGTGCGGCTTTCACTACAGCCCCCTGAGCTGCGACAGGTATTGGTTTGTTGGCGGAGAGAACGAGCGAAGCGTATCCTATAACGGACACCAATTTTCAAAATATTGAGTTGCTGGATGTTTGTTTTACCTTTATAGTCTTGGTGGAGCCCAAACGACCGTTCAGACTGGAACGAAATTTGCCCATCGCTTGAAAGATCTAGAAATATTGTTGATCTCGAATTTCTCATAAATCGACCAATTATTATCGAGGGAAATTACACTATGACGAATTTATCGACCTGCACTCGCCTTTGTAAACTCGGAATCCTGAATAGCTAAAGACTTCCGACGAAGCATACGACGACACTTGCTTTATTATTAATATTTTAATTCTGGGAAAGATACATTGCATTAATTATAAACCATGTAAGGATTAGTGGGCGGCGGCACACTGTTTACCTGCTTAACCAGCGGCGGCTAACGAAGCGTTTTATATTTAGCCGGCGGTAATGGCCCACATGTTTAATATGGGTTGCGGAACGAGGCTGAAAATAACGAAACAGAAACTAAATTTGGGAGAAAACGGACGCTTGTTAAAATTAATCATATCAAAAACCAAAACTGGTAAAAGGGGCCGCCGAGTTCCGAATGGTTCGGTCCTCAAAGGAGTGATATCAGCCCACCAAAACATTCGCCAACTTAATCGCACCGCTTAATAGTTCGAAGGTTAAATGAAAACTAGAACATTGCTACTTTCGGCAATGTGCCCAACTATGCTTCAAGATATAAGACACTGGCGCTATGGCGCCGCGCTACAATGGTTTACAACCTCGACAATTGAATTGATGTGATGTTTGTTGTAATGATTGTTGCCTAACTTGGCGCGACACACTAGCGTGTGTCTAGATATGATTGGTAGCTTAGGTCTATATATAAAAAAAAAGCTAAAATGTGAAAAAAAAAAGTCAACGAAGATCTTCGCACCAAAACACAAAAAGGATCAAATTAGCCAAATGACTGTTGCACCAGATTTTGAAATTGCATTAACTTGTATTGCAAATCATTAAATGAATCTACATAATTAAAATCATATGATGTGCGTGCGTGCGTGCGTGCGTGTTTGTACCTCTACTCCTCCGGAACCAAAGCACCTACAAAGATGGGAGTAGGACCAAACGAAAGATAATTAAATTTCGCTTTTAATAGGCCTATTTTCATCGCTGTAACTTGATGTTATCACCCTCAAATAAGCGAAAGAATCTGAAAAACTAACGTCAAAGTTTTTTAACCCGCATGATGTTTATTCATGACGTCATAGTTTGTTCATGAAAACCTCCTCGAGCGAAGAGAGATGATCTGTAAAAGGATGCACGTGGTCCTCACGTATTTTGCAACACACCACATATACATCTTAAAATTGGTTTTGTATTAACCAATGAATTGATGGATGGAAAAATCAAAACAATAGATTTGGCTTTAAAACTGTGTCAAACATTCGTGTTTCTGAAGCACGGAGGTGCGTGAATTGAACGAGCAAAGTGAACGATTTCCACGTAAAGGATACCTTTTCAATGTGTGTCTCGCTTTGCTCTATCAATCTTTCATCTCTCACCTTCGTAGGAGATTACATCTGATGTGCTGCAGATGTTCCTTCAAATGTGGGATCATCAGAAAGTGAAGTAATAAGACGCCCATGGAAAAATCTGTACTGAGCAGGACGTAAAGAACAATATTCTAAAAATAAGTAAAACAAGAAAACCCATACAAAGTGTATACTAACACAAATTACAAGTTATGTGTGGTTCTTGGTGGTTACACTGATTCAGTCACACTTCTGAGGAAATGTTTGCGCTGATTGAGTGAGCGAAGCGAACGAAAATCAGCGTTTGTCATCAGAAACAGCGCTTTGCTGATAAATTGCTTGATCTTTTTGCTTGAATCCTTGAACGTAAAAAACTAATATTGATCTTCTCTCGAGGTAACTGATATCGCATACTACACTCTTATAATTTGCTCGATCGTTTTTTATGTGGAAGGTCTGTCATAAGTGTTGCAGCAAGAAATCTCCTCGAGCGCAGCGAGACGACGCGGAATGAGCGAGCGAAGCGAGTGACTCTGCTAGTTTAAATATAAAATTGTAGAATAAATTTCTATTCGCTCCGCCTACAATAGGCCCAAAGCCAGTTTCCTAGGTTGCAGGATGGCGACATCAACCAGGAAAACCTGGAAAATTTCGGGAAAAGCAGGGAATTCGATAAATATCTGCTTCAAGTCAGGAAATTTCAACATTTTCCAGAAAGTCTTTTTCATCTGTAAAAAATAGCTAATTCGGATTTCATTTCTTAACACCTTCACTTTATTTCAGTTAAAACTTCATGTCTTTTTTGTTTCATTTCTGATAACGCAAAAACTCCTTAGGCCTAACTTATGTGGGACGTAAGGGGTTAAATTATGCGTGTCTAGTTTTTTTCAGATTATGTCTTTCCTACTATTTACTAATACCAGTAAGGGCAGTGCCATTTTTGATTTAGCAATGCAATGCGTTATAGTTATTGCGATTGAGTGAAATGTGAAGACAGAAAAAAAAAACAGGGAAAAAATCAGTATTGGTTGGGAAAACGTGAAAAATCAGGGAATTTCGTCATGAGAGTTGGAACACCGCCCTGCTTCAGGTTCTCACTTCAGTTTCATTACTCGGGAGTGATCCGCCACAACCTGCTCAAAATGGCGGTGTCTCGCAGTTGCTTGTCGTATTTGCGGCGTATTGCCTCAGTATACTCTCAGGACTTTAAATCACGTGTTTCTCCGACCTCAGATTAATTCGACGTGTTGAGATCTGTAGTCGTGTATAGTGAAATTGGTATCTACATGTGGTCGTCGTGGCTGAGCGGTGAGAGAGCTCAGCCTGGTTGCTGTATGTTTGCGGATCTGGTTGAACCCCTGGAAAGGGGATCTTGGCAAAGTCCCCGCCAGGACCGCCGGTCAAGGTTATCGTGAGAGGCTACCATGCTTCTTCTGCGGCTATGGGAACTATTCTGGCCAATTCTGGCCAATCTTTCAGCCCCTACGATGATCGGAGGTTTCCCGGATCAACTCCTTGGGTTGGCCCCACCCTTTACCAGATATTTCTTCTTCTTAAAAAAGTATGGTAATGTTAAAAAATTGAGCCGGTTCAGCCATACGAGCATTAAGTTGCTTCGGCTGACTTATGCTCAAAGAAATTAATTAACGTGCGTGCGCGTGCGTGTACCTCTACTCCTCTTGAACTAAGGCACCACAAAGATGAAAGTACGACCACCCAGGTGTGCAGAATATGCCAGAACGCTAGAACTAGGAGAACTGTGGGAATTCACTAAAAAATGGCTTGCCACATAGTGAAAGGCTGTGGAAATTTGAAAAAATCTGTAGGAAAATTTTGTGGGAAATTTTGCCTAGTGAGGATTTTATGCACCACTGCCACCACCAAATGAAGAGTTAATTAAGTTGCGCGTAGACCGACTTTCATCGCTGTAACTTGAATTTTTATCCTAAAACACGCGAAAAACTGCTCAAGGCGTCACTGCTCGGTCAGGCAAACTCTCAAAACTGGTTCATGACGTCAAAGTTCGGTCAGGCAAATTCTGAAAACTGGTTTATGACGTCAAAGTTCGGTCAGGCAAACTCTCAAAACTGATTCATGACGTCAAAGTTCGATCAGACAAAGAGTTACTGATCAGGTACACTGATCAGAAAGAAATTTGTTACAAAATTACCAAAAAAGAGGACATATTTTGCACCATACTACGGAGAGATCTTAAAATTGGGTTTGTTTCCTATGACTGGTGGCACGGAAAAAGCATACTATAAGTAAGTTTTCAAAGGGGGGGGGGGGAGGAGAGTGGCAAACGTTCGCGTTTCTGATGTAAGGAGGTGCGTGGATTGAGCGAGCAAAGCGGGCGATTTCCACGTCAACTAAACCTTTTCAGTGCTTTTTTCGTTTTCCACCCTCAATATTTCATTTAGCGTGCTATTCTCACCTTCGTAAAAGAGGCCTTACTTCTAGAGGAGTAGACGTACAAACCAGCAAAGAAACAAACAAATCGTGTGTGTTCAATGATGTAGGTGAAATTCTGGCATGCTTAGAATGTGGTGAACGAACTGTGAGCAACAACTGCAATTAAAGTTAAAAGGCTTTGCTTTGGTAAAATACGATTTTTTCGATGTTAAATCAACTGGCTTGGAGCCAGGAGCGGAGAAATGCAGCTTCTTTCTCAGACGGCCTTGTGCAAACGGTGGAAGTACACAATACGAGAGTTACAACATGGATACTTCTGTTATAACAAACTCGTAAACAAATTCTGAAGGAATCGCGCTACTTTTAAAGAAATAAACAATTGTACATTTTTAACATTGTCATTCCAAACTTGTTCACCATGTGTTTTTATCCTACTTTATCATTTCCATTGTTTTGAGTTAACGATCTCTTTTTTTTCGTTTTGTAGGTAAGGCTTCAGTTCCATCGCAACAGTTGTACATTTATTGTAAACAACCATACCCCTTCTCCTAAAGTTCCGAGTAAACGGAGGGCATTACGAATGTTGTAAGGTAGGACTTAGATTTTTTCAAATACTTACAGTTGAAAAGAACATTAAAGCGAGAAAGGCATTTCTTTTACCGACCCAAGACCGAATAGAATAGAAATTGCGTGTCTTGCCTCCCGACTCCACGCAAGTTCCTGCCCGTACCAGGAAGTTGAAGTATCTTACTTAGCATTGCTTAGGTAAAATAAGATTTTGGCGAGGATTCCGACAAACCCGCAAATGGCGTACTGGATTTGCGGATTCCATGTGGATTTGCTGATTTGTGAAAATTTGCATACATTTACACTCATTTGCACGGATTTGCATACATTTACACTCATTTGCACGGATTTGCGAGGTTTTGCTAGATTTGCATTGTTCGCAGATTTGCACCGAGATTTACAGTTTGCTCGGTTTTTAGTTGATTTTCATGGATTTCTGATGATTTGCATGGATTTGCAGATTTACTGATTCATAGATTTGCACCGAGCTTTGCAGATCTGCGCGGATTTTAGTAGATTTGCATGGATTTCTCCTGATTTGAATGGATTTACGGATTTACAGATTGCAGATTTACAACAAGATTTACAGATTTGTGTCGAAATTGAGTATTTGCACGAATTTTTGTTGATTTGTACGGATTTTTATGATTTGCAGATTTCTTGCGATTTGAAGACTTGCAAAAAAATACTTTGCAGATTTCACGCAGATTTGCAAATCCGAACTCAGAAGTCGTATGAGATTTCAACGTTTGTCGGCCCCACCTCGGATTTTGGCGATGTCAAGATAATATATTATTTCCTAACTCTATGTCTCAAATAAACTGCCTTGGATCCGGGAGCTGAAAAATGCTTCTTCTCTGCCAGACGGCCTTGTGCAAACGATGGAAAACAAAGCGTGAGTTGGTTATTCCCTGGGACTTGACCGTTCTATCGGGGCGGTTCACTCAGTTTAACGCATCTAAGCTTGTAAAGCTATTTCTCGTGGTAAAGTATACACGAGTGAGATTCACGTTGGTGACGTCTTTGCTCCCAATCCATTCCTCGAATCAGACGACGCTTGATTTTTCGAACAAAAACGTTTGTTTCAACTAGCCAGTAGTTTTCAACGAAATTAATGAACAATTATGAAACATCTGATCGCACAATCTTTACTGAACGTTAAAATACACATTATTAAAACAAAACGACACATTTTACGAGATTATCCAGGATGAGAGTTGGTGACGTCATTAATTCGAAACCAAAACAATGGCGTGCTTTTACGATGATCACCTGTGACGGAGGTACAAACGTTGTCGCATTGTCGACTGGCAAGTGGCACTATAACCGATTGAAAAGCGAACGAAAATACAATGCGCCTTCTAGCGGCAGTGATAGTGTTAGCCGTTAATACTTTGTTCCCAGGTGCACAAGGACGTACCAAATTTTCACTCAATAATTATGGATGTTGTGAGGTTTGTTCCGATAAACGAAATGCCATTATGCATTCCTTCACTTGATGCGAGCAAGTGCTTGATAGTATTAGATAGTGCTAGATGTTGCCAGATTTTGCCTACTTTCAATCGGTGATAGTGCCACTTTAAAACAATTAAATCAATTGGAGTGGTCCGGCTTACGCTTGATGATGAGTACGGCGATTCATCCGCAAAATCAACAGCCAGTGAGATGGAAGAATCAGTAAAATGGCGTGACGGGGTAGCAGTGACGTCAGAAAATTTGGTGTTAAATCTCGCACCGTGTCTCGCGCTGCTGCGTAATACTGAGCGGACCGACCCGATGTAAAAATGTCGAACGTCCCTGGATATTCCTGTGTCCTCCGGACGTGTATGGCATTCATTCACTCCTGGTTCAATCCAGTTAGCTCCGGGCGTGTTCCGAACGTATTTCACAGGCAGGCCGACGGTCAACGAGAGGCCTTGCAGCACGGCGTCTTGGGGAGAGAGATCGTGCCGTTTCTACTCTTGCTATACCGACGCTTTCGATGGTGGACGACGGTTTATCAAAGTCCATGGCCCGTGGTGTAGGCCAGCACGTAACTCCCCTATTCTGTGCTTCTTGCTTGGAGGAGAGAACGCTCTTTGTTTCGTTGGCGTTGCTTCATTGTTCACTGGTTGGTCAGTGCACCACCTCGCGCTTGAATTCTTCTCGCGGGCATTGATTGGCTCACATACTGCCGCCACGTTCTGGAGGGGGGGACCGGGTGCAGGGGAGCAGGGTTGGGGGGCAAGAGGAAGCGAGTCGGTAAAGAATATCTAGCGCTACCCAAAACCAGAAGGGCTAAGAGCTACAGTCCCAGACAGAGGAAAGGCGTACGTATACGTATGGGCAAGAATTTATAGGGTTTGGGAGGAGAATTTGTAACTCTAAAAAGACCCTATTGAAACATGTTAGATTCGTCCCTATTAGTTCCGTTAGAGTTTTCAGAGGGCGCCACGTGTTCGAAATGATAATTTTTGGCCATTTTTAAGCACAAATCTAAAGTAAACTAAATTACAACCAAGTTTGGGCAAATAATAATTAAATACAAGCTAGTTTCGTTTAGTTTAGTTTAATTTTAAGCTAAAACTGAGTAGAAATTCCCACATAAAACACAGGGCGCCCTCTATAAACTAAGACTGAACTACTACGAAAGTATCCAAGACGTTTCAGAATGGGTCTCAGTCACAAATTCTCTCACCCCAACCCTAGAAATTCTTGGTATGGGTGTGTAGGGGGGGGGGAGCACAAGGGGCACGTTCACTCCTCTCTTCCCCCCCCCCAAGTAAAGCATGGCGCCCCTACATGTCACAGGTCAAACTTGTTTTTAGTGATTTTTTTTATGATAATAATAAATGTCAGGGGTATTTCAAATTGTCATGTAGACCAGAAATTAAAATCTCAAAATTCGGCGGAAAAAAAACGCTGCTGAAGATGTTGAAAAGTTGCTTTATTGCGCCCCCCCCCCCCCCCAAAAAAAAAAATTACTCCATAGTCCCCAAAAAATGCTCTAAATGTGTTAAATTTCAGAACTCCCGGCCCCGGACTCCGCAGGGGAGCTTACAGCGCTCCTCCCCAATCCCCTAGCGGGTTATCAAAGTTTTATAAGTAGCCCAGGGCGTCCCTTGACACATTGTTCCTACCCCTACCCGTACACAAATTCCTGGGTCTGACTGGTAGGTGGTTGAGTCGTTTGCAGTGTTTATTCCCCCTTCCTTATCCCCGCCTCCCCACCCCAGTTACCCTCTTTAACTTACCACGGCGAGCTTGGTTTGTTCGTTCGTGTGGGTTAGGGCGTGTTTATGAAAAGACACACCTACCTTTGCATTCTCGCAGCTAGATTGTAATCGCGATGGCAAAGATGTCGTTGGCGTGGTAACATGCCACACAACCTGGATTAGCTAAATGCGACGTCGTTTGAGTAATTGCTTGCAGTCGTGTAATCCGTGACAATAAGATGAAGAATTCCTCCTGGCGACACTGTTTTCCCAGACGCTTCTGAAGTCACATTATTGACTGTTTTCGTTGCGAGCCGCCAGAGCTAAAACCGCCGCCATGCTGGAATTTCAAATGATTTCTAGCTTCTAGTTGCGAGAATGCAAAGGCGAGTCGTTGTATAAACGCTCCCTTACTTCCTGGGGCGTAATTTGGCGCTGTTTGTGTGCTGTCAACCAACCGTCTTAAACCAAACCAAACCAGGCATTTATGTTCCGAAATCTGGAACGAGCCACATGACTAGAACATTCAACAGCGTGTCCGTTTGTAACTCTAGTACTAACATAGATTAGTTTTCGAAGGCACACTGCCTTCTAATTAGTCAACGCTAAATTTGGTAGTTGCTTCTCGACTGTTTAGGGATTGTCTTTCGAATTCACGAGTAACCATGGATACGAAGTTTAGGGAAGTGCTATCTCGTGGCTTGGAAAGCTCGGAAGTTCAACGCACCTTGCATCGAACTTCCAAATGTCAACATTCGTGCTTTGTTTACGATTTGACAAACCTCGAATGGGCGCCATGTTGGAATTTGAATACTCTTGCGAAATGTGACGTCGAGAATATAGGCAAATATTGGAAATACCGATTGCTGAGAGCAAGGGGTAGATGCTGCAAACCTTTAGACGTTTGGAGGCAACCCGCCTTTAAGTCGTTCTTAAAAATGACAAATAGTATTGGACCAAAATCTGATCCCTGGGGGCGCCCACTAAGAAGATTTAGTTCTGCAGGCTTTTCTAGACCCATCACCACACGTTGAGTTCATCCAGTGGTTGAAAGCCCTCAACCACTCCAACACGTTTCCGTGGGACCCGTAATAATTCAATTTAAACAGCAGTTTACACTAGTGGACGACCAATTCGAGAGCTTTTTTTCTTTTTTTTTAGCCTGAGCTGATGGTCTGGCCCCAATAGAAACACAGGCAGAAGCCAATTACCCTTACCCCCCGGTCGGCCCTGGCTAAAAAGACCAAATTATTCACCTGTTAAAGGACAACGATAGAAAACGGGTGTGGTAAATTGGCTTAGGTTTGGTTACAGAGACTCGTCTTGTCGTCATTCGCGTGCCGTATGGCTACCGAGTACTAAACATATGAATCGGATGAAACCATCCAGTAGTCAAATCGTAGAACAATCCATACCTATATTGAGCGTTATTAAGTTTTACGCTTACGCGCTATTACCATCACTGGAACTCACGCCGAACTTCTATATTTGTACTCGTAAGTTGTCCGGATCGACCTGAGAAGGGTTTTAACATCGCGGTAAAAGTTCCAGCCCTTGCCGGAAGTTGACTGGTATAGCAAAAACTAAAAAGCTTCTCAAAGATCGCTATGGACAACCTAATGGCACAAATAAGGACTTAGTGTTTCCTCAAACTCGTAATATATATCATATCAAAAACCAAAACTGGTAAAAGGGACCGCCAAGTTCCGAAGGGTTCAGCCCTTCAAAGGAGTGATATCAACACACCAAAACATTCGCCAAGTTAATCGCACCAAATATTACTTTGGACGTCAGATGAAAACTTGAACATTGCTACCGAAAGTAGCAATGTTCTAGTTTTCATTTAACTTTCGAACTATTAAGCGGTGCGATTAACTTGGCGAATGTTTTGGTGTGTTGATATCACTCCTTTGAAGGGCCGAACCATTCGGAACTTGGCCGCCCCCCTTTTACCAGTTTTGGTTTTTGATATGATATATATATATATATATATATATATATATATATATATATGTATCGTGTATTTTAAAACCACTGCACCATAATGACATTATTTACTTTTCAAGTGATGATAATTTTTTATGTGTTTTTCCTATTCTTAATGTACTCATTGCTTTTTAATGTTCATTTACATTTATGTAACGAGTTTTTATTTTGAAAATGTTAACCGTTGCAAACACTAATACGCATTTTCACATGATTCGTATTATCCATATCATATGAAAAGCAAAAACTGGTAAAAGGGGAGCGGCCAAGTTCCGAATGGTTCGGCCCTTCAAAGGAGTGATATCAACACACCAAAACATTCGCCAAGTTAATCGCACCGCTTAATAGTTCGAAAGTTATTAAATGAAAACTAGAACATTGCTACTTTCTGTAGCAATGCTCAAGTTTTCATTTAACGTCCAAAGTATTATTCGGTGCCATTAAGTTGGCGAATGTATTGGTGTGTTGATATCACTCCTTTGAAGGGCCGAACCATTCGGAACTTGGCCGCCCCCCTTTTACCAGTTTTGGTTTTTGATATGATATCATTCCTTTTTTTTTTTAATTGTGTATTATACTCAACTCCACTACCGTGCAGATGTGTAATAAAGCGTCATGTCAACAAGAAATTGGTTTTCAACACTTTGCTACTACCTTTTGCCTACAGGCTGAACTATTCTCAACTTAGTCACCTCTTTATAGGTTTTTGGTTTGGTTTTAATTTTGTTGTTTTTGTCTTATTTAGTTAGCTTTGGTGTATTGTACAAGGGCCGAACCACTCTCAACTTGATGACCTCTTTACCAGTTTTGGGATTTGTTTATTTTGCTTTGTTTTTACAGTTTGTTAATTTTTCGTGAATTGTCCATGAATACAATTTCTTTCGCAACATTGTTTAGATTTATCGTGATACACTAGTATGTATCTAGGGACGTACGTCGGTATACACGTTGTCATTGTCCGAACTTTGGCCGTCCAATGAGAGACGATGCCGACAATACTAACAATGGTTCTAACAATATTTTCGTACTTACGCGCCCTCCCACGCCATCCCCGTTACGCCCCCAGGTTCCAAACCATAAAAGGTACGCAGTTCGTATTGTACTGCACCCATTCGTCCAATTTCATAGGTGGAAGCCTTCCCGTTATCTCGGTATCGATGAATATTCACCCTGCGGGATTTAACATAGGGATGAGCGCATTTTCACACATTTTAGTAAAATATTATTGAGGGTCAGATTTTGAATTGAAAGCAACTTAGCTGGCATTCCTACACGAGTTAATTTTTGTCTGGTGGGTCATTGCTCGATTTCAACACAATTTAAGCTTTTGTACCGCTTATTATTTTTTTCACAAGTACCTGAAATGTGCCCAACTATGGTTCAAGATATAAGACACTGACTCAATGGCGTCGCGCTACAATGGTTTACAACCTCGACAATTGAATTGATGTGATGTTTGTTGTGATGTTTGTTGTCTAACTTGGCGCGACACACTAGCGGGTGTCTAGATTAAAAAAATAATAAACAAAAATAAAAAGAACGTGAGACAAGTTAACAATAAAGACGCTCAGCGCGAGTGCTAGTGATGATAATAGTAATTGTTAAAAAAAATGGATTGTTGTACGATATGACTTCTCGTTGGTTTCACCTCTTTCATTAGGGGTGCTACGCACGGCTGGTCTTGGATCCACCGTTTGCTACACTGGCACGGTTTCGTTGCTCATGTGTTTGTCCATGTTTCACCGAATTAAGTTTCTTGAATCCCAATTTTGTGCACACTGGCCAACAAATGCTTTCATCGAATTAAGTTTGTTCAATCCAATTTTTGCGCGCACTGGCTAACAAACGCTGATTTTCGTTCGCTTCGCTCATTCAATCAGCGCATCCCGTGATGCAAGTCAGTGGATGCACCGTTTTAAAAATTGGCACGTCGATGCATTTTCCAGCATCGTTGTCTGAAAAAAATTGCGCTGGGTAATAATGTTGTATTGCTTGGTGAAGTCCGTTGTACAGACGGGTGGTGTTAAAATCTTTAGCGTGGCGGCTTTGACATTTCTGTTTTCTGCGAGACTCAGCAAGCAAATCGCCCGGCCGAACAATGCCTCATTATTGTTTTGTTTTCACTTGGACAGGCTTTATTGTTGCCGGCCACTCTGCAAGATAGCAATGATAAATTTCGTGCTCCGCATTAATTGTTGGTGTGCAAGTTGAAACAATTCAGCTCAGCTCTGAAAGCCCGCATTTACGAAATAAGTAAGCCATTCCATCGTGTTTAGAAGGCCTCGAAATTAACAAGGTGGCTTAGTTTGATTCAAAACTACGTGCCTTTAGCTGAAAAACGAATTCTTTCATTTTCACCATCAACAATCAACGGTTTAGACGAGATTGTTAGGCACCATAGCAAAGACATGTAACACGTGCACGCAGAATGAAAAGCGATTAAAGTGATTGTTTACTTATACTTATTTCAACGACCTTGTTATATTGATCTGTATCCACACAGTGCGCGACGAGACGAGTTCCTGTGGTTTTGGACACTTTCGGTCGTTTTAGTCTTCTACACAGCCGTACCGGTTGAGAAGACTGTTGCAACGACTTTGTCCGTCCGTCCGTCCGACGCTTTTTTCAACTTCGCCAACGGTAGTAGACAGAGACGACCACGGTTAACAACGTTAGATTCAGTGTCAAAAGTTAGTTTAAAAACACGGCAAACTAAAACATCGTTAATTTCTTATAGATGATGGTTTCCTCACCGTAACTAAATAAAATAATAACATTTGATCGTCGAATTGAAATCAAGAATAACGCGCAGCCGTAAAAATAAAAGTAAAGAGTAAGTAAGTAAGTAAAATGTTCATTTCCAAGAAAGGGAAAAGGGAACCAAAAAGGGTCTAGCAAAGGCATCTAACATTTGGCCAACAAATTTAAAACACACAACGACACAACAAATACATTTGAACAAAATCCAATACCCCGAGAAAGCAGCACATATTTTGCTGTTTTGACCCCCCAAAAGAACAATTAGAATTAAAATCTACGAAGATATTTATTAAGATTACACTCTTCCAACATTCGACGGAAGGATGGCAACGAAACTGCAGAGACAACAGCAGCCGGAAGCGCATTCCAAAAATTCAAAACCCGGTGAGAGAAAAACTGGGTACGGCAATTCAGGTTAGCCTTATGGACAGTAAGCTTATATGGGTTACCCCTAGTGCGTTCGGAATGGCATAAATTGAAGAGATTTGAAAAATCACCCCAACCTGCCTGTGCAAGATGCCATACGGGATTTTAGGATTTTAAAGGATTTTAGCCTCGTTTACAAGCCTCATCGCATTGTTGCATGAATGAAGAGACCACAGATTAGAGAACGACAGCTTTCGTTCTGTTAGCTGTGGAATAGACTTACCGTCGAACCAAATTCTCCATGATCGAAATTAAAACTGCAGTTTAAAAAAATTAGGCCTATAAACTAAAAATTAGGCGTAAAAGCTTGTACCATGGCAACGTCAAGTTGCTACGAGTCGCTGTTGGCTTCATCAACAACGCTATAATTATTACGACTCCGTCTCTGCATTGCGTCTCTGCCACGTCACTTCCCGTCCACTGATCTAAATACTTTGCGCATGGCGTTGTAACACTGTAACTATGTGCCCGGAGGCGCACCATGTTGCAAAAAAGAATAGGTAAATTCAAAACTTAAAACTGCAGGTAAAAATTTGACCTAAAGGCTGACAGTTACGCCTAAAATGTAAAATAGGCCTTAAAGCTAACACATTTTTAACCTGCAATTGTGATGGTTACTGCTTTTAGATTATATAATAGAGATTGCTGTTGCAATGCGTGATAGAGGTGTGCGCCTCAACATTGGAAGGGGCGAAATTGTACAGAAGGCCGGTTGCGACTAGGTAGTCGTTGCAGCCGCTTGTTTTGTGTGGCATCGCGGTACAACAGCTTGATTTGAGGGGGCGCTAAACAGTGACTACCAGCGGACCGGTCATTCGCTCCCCGTAATAAGCTCTGGAATATGACGCACTTTCTGAAGCAGCGCGCGCGATCTGCTCCACGCTTGGCCAACTCAAATCTCATGTGATGGACTTTTATTGGTCGGTGTTGGAGCCTCTAGGGAGGGGGGGGTAGTGCGTTAAGGGCAGTGGTGGAGGTTGGGGGCGGGGAGGCTCTAGGAAGGGGTGGGGGGGGGAGGAAAGAAAAACACCTAACACACCAACCGTACCTTCACCTCGGTTACGACACAACGCTGGAATGGCGCGAAAACCTCAACGTACGGTAGAAAACGCAGACGCGAATGTAAACGAAACGTAGTTATGACACGGCCCCACCCAGTGTGAAAGAGCGGTGTAACTTTTGTGAGTGGTGAAACTTCAGTCCTCGCGCATATACCTTCCCCTTTCCCCCAATTCCCATCCTATCTCAAAATGGAGTAGTATTCAAAATTTCAGCCGCCGCGGTACAAACGTTCTCCACTAGTTAGCACGGTTGAGAAACAGAAGACGTTGTACAAATAGCTCTACCCACTTCAACGAAACATAAACAAGCCTAAAACAATCGGCGTACTTAACTTATGTTGCTCTTTCGTAATATGCAATTAATTAGACCCGTTTTTATCATGCCTAATTCGACGATTCTGGATTTGTGTAGCGCTAAATAGTTTTGACTGGTGCAAAACGGGAAGAAGGCTGTATGTATGTCTGGCTTGCCGGCTTTGAAAAGAACTGAATGTTTGCTTCGACCATTGGCTGGCAGATGGCGACGTAATATTATTTTTGCATGTGTGACTGTGTGTGTATGCATGTGTGTGTGTGTGCACGTGTTGTTGTCGTCGTGCCTTTGTAGACCTCGTTCTTGAAGACTTAAAAGACATGACAAAACTGTGTACCCGAGTTCATGGGAAAATGTAAAAGAAAATGAATTTCTCTCTCGCTCTCTCGCCTCCCAAAACGGAAAGCAGAATTTGACAATAAGGACGCGTTCCGAAACTCACCGAACAGGACGAGCGCTGTCGCCACGGCACGTCACAGTTGTTCTTAAACGCGCGATGAATTCTCCGATCCCTCAGATTGACGTCATTAATGAAGCATAGGACTCATCGGCTCTTCCAGGAGGTTTAAGCGATAAATCCACCGATTGAAGATGGCGGACCCGCATTCTTTCTTTGGGAACGTTCAAGTATTACGTCGTCAAGAAATTGACCATTTTCAACCCCCTCCAGTATTACGTCACTTCTAACTTACACCCCCCCCCCCAAGTGGGTGTTTCCCTACTATATATCCTAGTTGTCCGTTCGCACATCTTTGTATTTATTTCGCTTAGGAGCAGAGCTAAAAGGATTGTTAGGGATCAGGATTAAACAAAGCTTCAATAATCAGCAAGAGGGCGAGCGGGATCATTCTTGACACGGCAGCAAAGAAAAAAGGCGAGCGACCGACAATGAGAACGGATGTGCGCCCTAACAATTAGAAAATACTATTGCTTCAATAATGCTGACTATTACAGCCGAGTTGAAGCAGCGGAAATCAGCTAGACCGGCGTATGTTACGCCGGGGAACAACTAGTTTCTGCTTATTTACTGGAGTAACGGTGCTTACATCATCAACTGACCAGCCCCCTTCCCCCCCCCCTTCGTCAGCAATCATCACCAGACGGCGACCCCCCCTCCCCTCCCCACTTCTTGATGACGTAAAACTTGAACGTTCCCCCTTGGCTAGCATTATGTAAACGTTAGTATTAAAAAAAACCGCTTAAGCGAATAAAATACTGATGTAAGCCTTAAAAGAAATAATTCTGTAAAGGAACAGATACACGATAAAGAAGTACCAATACGTGTCTTCAGCGTCGCACTAATACGTGCCAAGAAATCCCCTATGTCCCAAGACACAAGTTTGAGCTTATTTTACACGTGTTAATGCGACGCTGATGGCTTACATGTCTCTTTTTTGTATCTTTTTCTTTTAGAGCATTAATTTTTTTTTTCAGGCTTACGTCCCTATTTTGTACGCTTAAACCTTTTCTTAACAGTAATGATCTGGGTTTTTTTTTCTTGGAGATATTTCAAGTAAATTAAATAACTTGAATTTTGTTATGAAATAATTGAGATGAATATGCTTTTTGAAATAAATCAGTCACATTAAAATGTATTGAAAGGGCCGTGGCCTTTCTTAATACCTACATTTAAGCTATAGAAATTGAAAATCTGTTCATTGGGTCAATTTCTAGATAAGAGCAAAATTTGCCAAAAAGAAGAAGAACAACAACAAGAATATTGTAGTCACGTTAAAAATAGCGTTAAGAATGCCCTTGGCCTTGTTTATACATATGTATTAAGCTACAAAACTTAAAAATCGGTTCATTGGTTCGATCTCCAGGTGAGGGCAAAGGGTCCCAACAACAACAACAATAAGACATAGCCACGCTGTGGAGCCAAACGGTTCGATTGTTATTAAATTTTTTTATGCAGTGAAATAGTTTTGACACGACCGCTTGTTCCGAATTTTGTTTGTCTATGTCAATTTTGGGGAAACTATAGGGTTTCAAAGTTTTACGTTTAACAGGGAAATTCATGTCATGCTGAGGCTTACATTCATGTCATGCTGAGGCCCTGCCATCGGGGGCCTTTGAGTCCCTGGCAGGTCTAACCTTGGTGGTAAGGCATTCGTGTCCCCAAACCTCTTACCATCATCATTCCTTGGCCGTTTTTTGTACACCGTATTTTCATGTAATTGTGGCTGGCTGTTAGTGACTCCCCAGTCCTTGCCAGGCCCGTTGCTATCGCAACAAATATTATCATTATAAGGCCGGGTTTACGCAACGACTCGCCTTTGGATTCTCGCAGCTAGAATTTAATCTCAGTGAAAAAGTTGTCGTTGCCATGGTAACAACAGTATCTGGATTAGCTAAATCCGACCTCGTTTGAGTAAATGCTTTAAGTCTTATAATCTGTGACAATAAGATAAAGAATTCCTCCTGACGAAATTTTCCCAGTCACTTCCGAACTCGCATTATTCAGTGTTTTCATTGCGAGTCGACATGGCTAAAACCGCCGCCATGTTGGAATTTCAGATGATTTCTATCTTCTAGCTGCGAGAATGCAAAAGCGAGTCGTTGCGTAAACGCGCTCTAAGGACCGGTTATCGTAATCCTTGATAGTTGTTGAGATTGTCATCTCAGTGTCGTCGTTTAGCTAAAAGATGGTAATGTGTCACCCGACTATCAGAAATAAACATATTCATCGGTTGGTATTTAAGTTGACTACATAGCAACGCCCTTAACAACCCAAACATGATTGTCTGTGCCCGTAACTTTAGCAAATTTTTGTAAACGGTGTTAACTTAATTCAGTAAACAAGAATAATGCGTATGTAGTCGCATTACCTTCGTTCGTGGGTCATCCTCCGTACTTGTTAAAAACGTGCATCTAAAATCATTAAAAACGTATGACGTGGGTGTGTGCGTGTGCCTCTACTCCTCTTGAACAAAGACACGTACAAAGATGGGAGTAGGACCAAATGACAGATAATTCAATTGCACAACCGCTAGGCCTATTTTTGTGGCTGTAACGATTTTATGACCCCCTCAAATACGCGAAACACACTTAAAGAATAACGTCAAAGTTTTTGTTTTACCCTCATGACATTTGTTCATGACGTCATAGTTTGTTCATGCGAAGTTTATTATGCCTGAACAAACTTTCCTCACAAAACTATGACGTCATGAGCAGACGTGCTGAGGGATGTGATGGACGAACAGTGAGCAATAATTGCAATTAGTTTACGTCGAAAACGTCGATTTTGTGATGCTCTTGGAATCAAAGAAATTGCATGAAGCATGGATTGACGCCAGTGTAGTGAGCGAAGTGAACGATATGGCTAGTTAACATTAAAACGTTTTAGCGTTTAACTACATTTTTATGGTTAAAAATATTAAATTCTATTGTATTTGTACTTTTCACTTTGCTTTAATTTCGTAGAAACGTGCTTAGTAGAAGCGCTGTAATCGCGTGTGGAATGCAGCGACGCCATTATTAGCAGTGCGGTGATCTTTCGAACTTCTTGCATGCGGCGAGAAAGCCAAACTGCTCCATCTTTGTCTGTGGGGGGAAGGCACATACTTCGGTCAGGTTTCTTGTCGAAAGTATAGATTTAATTAAATATGAAGAAAGATCGGCCATTCTTGCAGAATTTTTAATCAATGTGTAAAGTTTCATGTCGGTAGATACGGAATTCGAAAATGAAATGAGCGACAACCCATTAAAAATTCTTCTTCTCTCAAGCTGATTTAGAGTACAAGATGCGCTTAAAATTTGGCGAATATAAGTGGTGCCATCTAGTGGCAGTGATATCGTTGATCTTTACAGCTTGTTCGCAGGTGCACGAGGACGTGCCAAATTTTCACGCAATGATTAAAGGGGCGTGTAGCTTGTTTGTTTCTTTGAAATAAATGGCGTTGAGCATTCCTTGGCTTGCTGCAAGCAACTGCTAGACAGTGCCGGATAGCGCTAGACGTTGCCAGATTCTGCAGACTTTCAATCTGTGATAGTGCCACTTTAAGATCAGCTTTCGACCGGCTTCGCTTAACAATAAATAAATTAGGAATCTGAATCTCCGCTGAAACCTGCTACCACACATACCAACTTGAATTTACAAAAAGCGCAATGCAAATTCCACTGAGATTTACACTCCTCTCTCCTCCCCCCCCCAACCCATTCCCCACTCCCCTAAACCTCCTGTGATGGTAAGCCTGCTTTTCAAAAATCAGAGCCAAGATTTGGGAAACAAGGCTCTCTTCACACCCAAGAGGTCATTCCCCGAGATGGTCTCTGATTGGCTGCCTAACTGTTCCTATTGTTCGAGCGGGAGATTCGCGGGCCTTGTTGCTAAGCAACCGCTTCCTCTTTCCCGCCATTTACTCTTCCTGTCCCACAGCGTGACCAAAGGGTTGCCAGGGGCAACGAATCGCGGATTCCCCGCTTTTATGTCCGTTTACAGCTGTCTCTTCCGGCCCCCTTGCGGTGCTTTAAGGCCTACGACACGAACGCAGATGGAGGCCTCGAACGAAAGACGCCAGACGACCCCCGGGAAGTTGGGGGAAACCCAACAATCTAAGAAAACGATGAAACACGACATATGATGAAATCCTGCATGCTTATTCAGAAACAGGAAGTAATTCGGGAGAAAGAGACGAAAGCCTTGAGGACATTTGTTGACTTTGGAGTGGAAGTCTATATTTCCATCCATCTAACACAAGATATGTGATGTGTCACTGGTTACAGCAAGAGCGTGTAGCAAAAAATATTGTATCGAATTTATGCAGAGTATCCAAATTAGGTTGCTGGTTGTGGAGGCCTCAAAAATATTACGTAACACTCTGGAATTGGACGAAAGACGTATTGATGTCTTGGTCACTAGTCTTCAGCTGTTCTTGTCCTGGCCCGCTAAGGAAATGCGCTACGACCAGAATACGCAGGCAACCATCTGCGGTCTTTCCCGTAGTATACACCGTTTGCGGTCTTTCCCACAAAATACACTGCCTGTGGTCTTTGCTATAATGTACGCTATCTTCGGTCTTTCCCATAAGATACACCATTTGCGGGGGTTTCCCACAAAATACACTGCCCATGGTCTTTGCCATAATGTACACTATCTGTGGTCTTTCCCCTAAAATACACCATTTGCAGTCTTTCCCACAAAGTACACTGCCTGTGGTCTTTGCCATAATGTACACTATCTGTGGTCTTTCCCGTAAGATACACCGTTTGCAGTCTTTCCCACAATGTACACTGCCTGTGGTCTTTGTCATAATATACACTATCTGTGGTCTTTTCCGTAAAATACACCATTTGCAGTCTTTCCCACAATGTACACTGCCTGTGGTCTTTGTCATAATATACACTATCTGTGGTCTGTCCCGTAAGATGCACCATTTGCAGTCTTTCCCACAAAATAGACTGCCTGTGGTCTTTGCCATAATATACACTATCGGTGGTCTTTCCCTTAAGACAGCCTATCAGAGCAGTTGTCTGCCATTGAAGTTAGCTTCCTGAATACCTATAACACGTCAAGAGATGTTTGTAGCCATCAAGCCTGGCAAAGTCTTTGGCGCTATATTCTACCCTTTAAGGTCTGGCGTGAACTTCCTCCTTTCTACTTCTTAACTGAGTTCTCTTGAGTTTTTCCGTAAGATACACCGTCAGAGCGGTTGTTTGCCATCGAAGATAGCTTCCTGAACACCATTAAATGGTTAAGGTATTTTGTCGCCGAAAAATCTGGTAGTCTTTGACGGTGTATTCGACACTTTAAGGGTTGGCACAAACTTCCACCTTCCTACTTCCTAAGAAACTCCTCTGAATTGGAATCTTTCTTTTGTAGATGTGCGCTAAATCCCAACTGAGCATCAGTGATCTGTACAGGAATGAGGAATGCAACACCCTGCCCTTCATCCCTAGACGGTTCTCGAAAGACCTAGAAGTGTAATATAATATCCTACTCCATACAAGCGAGCAGCCTAAAGGGATGCTAAGCAGTAACAGCCCTCAAATTAGCGCTATTTAGGCCAGCCAGTTGCAGTTGCACAAGACTGACATTTAGTAATTTAGCTACGGCACTTTCCATGTTTCGACCTTAGTGATGAACTGGCTGTTGGAGATTTCTTGAATTGAACATGAATTCCCACCACTCACGGCAGCTCGTCTGTGATGGAAGTATTGGCAAGGGTTTGGATAGGTAGTACTAGATAGCACTACATTTAATTAGGTCTATATTTGAGGAATTAGGACTATATTTGAGGAATTAGGCCTATATTTGTGGAGCTGAGCCTAGACCTAATTGAGGAATTAGGCCTATATTTGAGGAGTTAGGCCTGTATTTAAGGAGTTAGGCCTGTTTCTAAGAAAATAGGCCTATGGCTGCATTAGCAATTACTTGATGTGCATTCTGACAGGCCAGAGGGTCAAAACTGAATACCCACTGGTGATTTTGTTGTGTGGTAAAAATTTCTGAAGATGACACAGATAATACAACAAGAAGCTACTTCCAGAAAGCCGGGAAACAGTGAGTATCTGAATCACAATAGTAAGTCCGAAGGCAATGGGGAACACAGCAACAGCCAGTTTAATTGGTAGAATGGCTCGGGAGGCAAATCTTCCCAAGTCATACTGGGAAGGCCAGATGGTTAGAACTATAGGGAGGTATCTGATCGCCTTCGAACCCTAACTTTTGTTCTTGATTTATGGAAACAATCTTGGCAAATATTTTTGCTGTAGTTCGTCTTGCAATGGTCCAAGAGGCCAGTATTCAAAATAGTTTTCCCTTCGGGAACGAAGTCGAGTAGCTAGTGGATCCCCAGGTGTCCTTTAGGTATGATTGGCAGCCCTATATGTAGGGTGTTTGTACAGGCAGTTCGACCAATCCCAAGCGCTCTTAAACCTATCTGAACAATGGAGAGCCATGGGTTAGTTTTTGGGAAAGCACGTCAAAGGTATCTTCGGTTTACCGTAGGACATCTCCTCATCAATACTAACTGTTGTAGAGATTTACGCAGGAAGGTAATCGGATGTCTACTACACAGAACTTGAATGTAACAAGATATGGGAAGAAAATCGGGGTGGTGGATTTTCTTTTGGATAATTGGGAAAGTTGTCAACACATGTCGTAGTTCAGATTTAGATTGGAAAGGTGGGTTTGTTCCACAGGCTCGCCTGAATTGTCGGGACAGGGTGTCATTTAGGCTTAGACGTTTAACGTGAGGGATTGGTACGAAATTGGTACGAAATTTGGAAAATAAAGCAAGTTAAGTTTAAAAACTGTAAGTAAGTTGGATGACTGACCTTTTGCCACGGGATATTCCCATTTGGTGAACACTGAATTGAGCTGGGTTTGTATTTGTATCGGGACTAAGGTTAATTTCTAATTAAAGATGCACGAAATAAGTCCGAAAGGGTGGACATGGTAATGGAAGGATGGGTGGTGGGGGAAACAACCTTGAGTCTTAGGAAGCAAGCCTAAAATACACACAGCACGTGGAAATACAATGTGTTGATACAATGAGTTGATAAGTTGATAAGTCGCAAATCAACTGTTACATTCATATGGACGATGCTTTGCTAGTCTTGTTTGCAGCGATCTTGGGGTCATTGTTGCGGAATTCCTCAGCTGACGTCACAAGGTTGGATGGAACGAGTGGCGTGCACATGGGGGGGGGGATTAGGGGGTGGGCATTGCCAGTGCCCTTTTTTGGAAAAAATACCCTTTTTGGAAAACAAAAATATGCCCTATTTTGGTTTTTCCGAACTGATAATGCTGGTGCTTCAGCCAAAGGAAGGGCCTATACCACGTGTCACGTGTCATGTATCACGTGACTGGGCTAAGCCACTCAGACAGCCAAAGGTCCGCTATTCTCGTTCGTCTGTGGCTAACTCATGATGGATGACATCACGGCAAACAGCCGTGACTCGTGGTATAGAGAGTTAGAGACCCCAAAAGGACAAAAAGATGACCAGGAAGGGTTAGACAGTTGCACAAAAGGGTAAACAAGACAATGACTAGCTGAAAAGAAGGCAAAAAAACGGCCTGAGGTCAAAAAAAGGTCCCCAGCATAAGCATGCCCTTATAGTTGAACTTGCCCCTGCCCTCTCGGAGGTCTGTGCGCGCTGCTGGGATGGACAGCAAGCTACGTCACAAGAATTGTTGCAGTCTTGATGCAGAAATGATTCTTGAAAATCGGCTATTCTGCGGAAAGTCTCTACATTGTATAGAGCAGTGACACGACGTAGTATTATTGTATATAACTTTATGCAGGAGCCTTAATGGGTTAGCTGCAAGGGGCACTGCAGAGAGAAACAGAAGGGCGTCATACTGAAGCCGATGCTGTGAAGAGTGATTTCTTAGACCTAAAACGCGCGATTTTTGTTGTTGGAGAAAACAACGTTATTTTAAGCCTAAGAAATCCGCTCTTCCGTTGTTTTTCCCTCCATTTTTATGTAGTGCACCTTGTAGTTATGCCCTCCAAAACCCATACTGGTGCCAATATGTCGGCAAACGTCACTGCTCTATACCAGGGTAGATATGTAGGTAGTGACGCTTTCTGAAAACATGGAATAAATTAATACCTGATTCCATCAATGACACCAGAAGGCAGCACTTGTCAGGTTCTCTGAGGAGGCAAAACTTGAAATAAAAAATGGCGGCATCGTTACCATGGTGACCACGGCAATAGCGACAATACCTGCGGAAATTGACGAAATACACGTGCATGGGCAACACCCGACATTGAAGAATTTATTATGTGTTCGATTCAAACCGAATTCAGTTCGTTACAAGAAACGCGAACCACGGAAGACGCTTCAGCCTATAAGCGGCCGCTCAGAACACTACTCGAAACACAAAACCATGCGTGATACTTAGCGCCACTCGAAACTACTCTACCCGGCGGTTTAAAATTGAATGTTGGATTTAAAAAATAAAACTTGATCAGACAGTTCTGATCATCTTAAAATGATTTTAATGTCCTAATAATGTCCTAATATAAAAGTTTTTAAGTGATTAATTTTGCATTCCTATCGTGATCAATTTGATTCAGTGACGCTAAATAGTTTCGATCCCCACTAACGCTTGACGCTTCCTGTTACTTGACGACAGCGCCCTCTGGTGGTAAATCGTAGAAAGCAGACCTTCGTCCAAATGTTGAGCGTTTTCAGAGAAAGAGTGACACTACCTAAACCTGTATACATTCTACCAAGAATTTATAGGGTTGGGAGGAGAATTTGTGACCGAGAACCATACTGAAACGTCTTGGATACATTCACAATAGTTCAGGCTTAGTTTATAGAGGGCGCCACGTGTCTTATGTGGGAATTTCTACTCAGTTTTTAGCCTAAAATTAAACTAAACTAAATGAAACTGGCTTATATTTAATTATTATTTAGCCTAGCTTAGTTGTAATTTAGTTTACTTTAAATTTGGGCTGAAAAATGAGCAAAAATTACCAGATGGAACACGGACGCCCTCTGAAAACTCGGACTGAACTAATAGGGACGAATCTAACGTGTTTCAATTAGGGACTTTTTAGAGTTACAAATTCTCCTCCCAAACCCTATAAATTCTTGATTCTACTTTGAGGTATACAATGAGTATTTCATCCTTATGTGAAAACAAAGTACAACAACCATCCATTATATATATTTCGCCTACACCGAACAGTAGGCGACGATCGGTAGACGGGGAAAGCGTTTGGGGCTCATCCGTCTCCCTCCGCCCCATCCTTGAATCAGCAACTTCTGAAATATGGTAGATCTTGGATTTGAATCAGATTTAAACCTTTCGTCGTGATTTGTTCCTTATTATTGCAAATCGCGTCTTCCAAACAGCGCACGTGCACCGCTGAAATCTTTAAAAATCGTTCTGGACATACCGAGCCACATTTGTTGTCGTTATCATCCAGGTGGGCTCGATTTCCAAACACGCCTTAAACCTGCCATTCTGAATTTCACATTTCGCCCATCCAACAATCGGCGAAGGGCAATCCGTGACACGACATTTTACCGAAATCAGCGCCGGGGTCGCGCCGAAATCGAATCAGTATCAGGCGCCACGCCACGCTCATAGATATCACAGCGTATACCGAGCAATTCATGTCGAATTATATTTGACACGTAGAATGGTAGGTGTACGCGGGGAAGGGAAAGGGGTAGGTGGGGGGGGGGGGGGTCGGAGGCTATTTGAGGGAAACAAATGGCTTTGTTTGCGTCATCCGACTCTGTTGATGTTCTGTACGAGCGAACCGGTTCAAAATATCGTGCATCACGTCTACCGATTCGAGGAAGGGCCGTTTGTTGGCTCAGATTTCAAACTTGCTTTACCAGCTGCCATGTTCTATTGGCCATTTTCCTCTCATTTATTACATTTCCAAGGGGATCTGTTTCGATTTTGACTTACGATACGATGTTGGAGAGGGAGGGGGATGTTGGGCGGGGGGGGGGGGGTTATAGTGGGGGTGAAATGCGGAGTTAGAGAGAGGGAACTGAGCGAGCGCATCGCTCTTCAATTGCGTGCATGAATGTAGCCATCAGAGCCAGTCAGACCTAGATAGCTTACTTAGGTTTAGTCCCATGATGCAGTAGGGCCATTTGTGAGGGTCATTCCTAGTTAGCAGCATGCAAAACCATAAGCATTTAGCTACAGTGGATTCCTCATCGAAAACATCGTATATACGTAACCTAACATACCTAACCAGGCCCGTCGAGGGAAAAGTGTGGGAGGAGGAAGACAGGGGGCACTTTGTTTAGATTTAGTAGGTAAAACTTATTGTAAAACCTTGTGTCTACTAATGTAGACATTGGGCATTCGTGGTTCATAGTCTTGTCTACAAATGTAGACATCGGGCACCTATGGGAGAGACTGAATTGGTTTAGTAAAGGATGAGGACCATTCAGGAGGATTTAAATTAATTTTAATGATGGCAAAGACATTGTATATGACAAAATTTCAATTCAAAGTCGTCAACTGCACTAATAACGTAAGAATATTCCAGTTGGAAATACTGGAGAAAGTGGGACAAATCCCCTACTAGTAAAAGTAAACCGTGTTTTCAGTGTTCTAAATGCAAGGTTTAGGTTGCCTCATGCTTTAACCGCTCTCATGGTGTTATTTAATCAACGTAGGCAGGCAGGTAAAGAAGCAAATTTTCTTTTTCTTTGTGACATCCTCATATGTCCAATGTCTACACATGTAGACAAGCGGTATTTTTTTTTGGTTTGTTTTGGTTTTTTTTAGTGCCTAATACACCAAAAAAACATACAAAAAAATTCCTGAACAAACCGGAAGTACCAATGGGGAACAATGGGTTAACTACTATACTTCCAATTCTTCATACACATATCCCAGACCTTGGTTCAGACCTTGACTGTTTAATAAATGAAATGCTTAATCTTGTTGGCACAGACTGATAAAACGTTACCTTGTTACCATGGAAACAACACTTTGCCCACCGCAGGTCGTGATAGCTGCGATACGAACTTTAGCAGCGAAACTGCTTTGCGAAATTGATGCGTAAATGCTGCTGAGCGATTCCGGATTTTGGGTGGTGCTACGTATTTTTTACCGTTTGTAAGCCGGAAGGACCGGGAGGGGGGGGAAGGGGGGGTGGCCGGAGAGTGGGATGGGGAGGAAAAGATGGTGATTTATGATATTGATGGGGTAGTCTGGGAGATATTTCGCGTTCGTCGGTTGGTTTAAGTTGGGACAGACAGGGAAATTTGGCGTTTATCTCGACCAATCAAATTGAGCAAACATTTGGCGAAAAGTTCGTGTGCAGGCAGGCAGCTTCGCTGTCGACGATGCCGGCTTTGGCCGAGAATTTAGAGTAAATGGGTTTTATTTATATTTAAAGGGGGGAAACTTCAACTGTAGATTTCCTGGAGGTTGGGTGAGGTAAATGAGCTGCTTTGAGGATGTTGTTTCTGTTTCGTTCTGTTTTGAATTTAAAATTTAAGTGATGAATTTGTCATAACATTTCCCGTTGTCTGTTGTTGCTGATGATGGTAATCTATACACATTATAAAGTTGGAATGGTATGGTTTAAAGTTGGGAGGGTAAAAGGGCATATTTTGAGCAAATGTGATGTGATATTCAAGTCTGTGCACCAAATTGTTCGACACACGTGTAGTCATGTATATATATGATTCGATTTTGCTAATATTTACTGACATGTTGTCTTATAGCCGAGTGCAAAAGCGAGTTAACTTAGATATGGTGTTGAAATGTACGGCTTTGCCGTTGATTGCCACCTAAACAAACTACAAAAATTACAAAATAGAATTATAAAAATGTTGTTCAATGAATACGGAAATTTAACAACTAAGGAGGTTTATAGGAAAACTGCAATTTTCAAAATAAGACAGCTAAGAGATTTTGCGATTGTTCTAAAAAATTACTATAAGGCCACTAAAAATTAATTAAGTGGTTCTCAGGAGTGGTGATAAAATTTGACGCGAGTGGGCTGTCTTTTATTTTATGTTTTATTCGTTGGATTTTCAGTTGGGGGCGATGGCTTTTTTTTTTTT